>OY728128.1:1141418453-1141738958 GCA_963277665.1 Viscum album | reverse complement strand
AAATGTAGTTTTGTATGAAATTATTCTATGGTTGAAAATGATTTCCATCGAAGATCAGAATTCTTTTAGTATTCACATTTTACATGGGTTCCAAGATTGAATAACTCTACCACCTTGAACCTACATATACAACACAAAATATTGGTCACATAGTTGGTAAAATGCCTTGGGGGTGAATAATTTTATTCATGTATTGAATTTTTTTTTCTATTTATGTTGTTCTATAGTAAGATAGAACAAAATTTTCTATTTATTCACATAATATTGTATAATAAAAAATGAAATCAGAGAAGTAGAACAATTTTTTTTACTTATTTCACCCATACTGGGATATATCTATGGAGTATTCACATGAAGACGTTCTAGTGTAAAAAAATTAGAAGAAGAACATTTTTGTTTAAGAGATAAGAATAGTCTCATTATCCTCTAGTTTAAGAAACATTTCCAATGAAAATTTACTTCTCTCACAATAGTAGTATATACATTTTCCATCATAATATTCATAAAAAAAATATGAATTATCATTATAATATTTCTAATGAAAATGGTGTTCCGTGAATCTCCTTTTTGATCAATGTGATAAATTCCCTTTTATCTTATATTGTTTTTACTTGAGAAAAAATATTCCATTTAAAGATATATTGAGTAATTTTTAATGGATATTCCCTTTTAATAAGTTATATATGGATATATCTATTTATATAATTTCATTTTACTGGTATATTTTACATGTAATTTATTTGTAGTAATATTCTAAAGAGATAAATTTATTTTTATATCATAACATCCATAAAATTTCTTCAAGGCATACAATTATTTTCCATTAAATCGATTTACCCACTATAATATTCCTTCAATTCCTTATACTCTTCCAAATTAAGTAAATATGGGTTTATTTATAAGGAAATGATCCTGGGAACACTATTTTTCATAATATTACGTTTTTTTCCCTTTAAATAAAACAACTTCATATAAAAAGTGTTCATTATCTTCCAAGTTTTAATATTTCCGCATAAGATTTATTCACAATGGTAATGGGAAAATATTCACCACCCATTTACAAATGATATGGTTTCTAAGTAACAATAATTTATCAAGGTCCATATGGTTTCCCCACCATGTTTTCACAAATGAAAGGACTTCAGTGTAATTATTTAAAAGAATTCCACTATTATGTAATTCGTTTCTAGTCCCACTATGACAATAATTCATTTTTTAAATCCTTCCTCTATGAAATTCTTGAACCTCTCTGATTGCATCAAATTTACCTTAACTATTTTTAGATTCAATAAAGTACACATATAAACCTTATAAACCCATAATACTATCACACCACATCACAATATCTAAATAAAAACTAAAATTAAAATATAAATATAATATACTAAACCCACAACCCATGGTTACTCAAGGATTTTACATTGAAGATAATTGGATATACGCTCTACTTTCATAAAAATCATAATTTTTTATTATTATATCTCATTTATTGCATTAAAGCCTCTATATCATGAGGTAATTGACACCATTTTTGTACTAATCCAACCCAGTTCAACGTATTGCATCACCCGATTCAACCTTCTACAAGGCCAATGTCAGTTTCAATCACTATAGATAGGTGAAAAGTTTCATGGTTATCAATAATTTTTTTGGTAAGGGTTTAACCCTTTAATATCATATAATCAAAAATCATATTTATAATAATTATTCTTCACTATTTTTTCAAATATTGAATAGTTATTCTATATAGATAATTTTTTTACTTAATAATAAATCATTTAATTAAGGAATAAGAGAACCCAAAGTTGAATTTTTTAACATAAGGAATAGAAAGTATATTTCTTTTTATTTTCAGTAAATTAAAAATAGATAACATTATAAAAAATCATATTATTCTCTTAAACATCATTCTTTATTTGAAAAAAAATATTCCCCATATATCTATTATAAAGGAAACTAATTATGAATGAAATATAATATATAAATGGATGATGAATAGATTCGAATATATTTATGAAATTAATTTTTTTAGTGTGAATAAAATTTTAAAATGAAAACTCTATTTTAGTCAACCCTTTTTGAAATAAACCCTTCAAACCATTTTTAAAAATGTTAATAAATAAAGAAAATTTAAATACAAATATATAAATAACACATAATAAATGATAACAATTGAATTTAATATAATAAAAATAATTCTATCATAAAAACACTAAATTTTAATAATGAGTGTAAATTATATTTAGAATAAAGATCCACTAAAAGAATATGTGGTTAACATATGAAGATATTGATAATTTTACACAAATTGCAGTATGGGACCATAACTAATGGATTAATGAATAAATCCAAGAAATCCTCTAGTGGAACCAAAAATAGTCCTCTATTTAATTCTATAAAAATCAGCCACTTGAATTTCCCTATAATAGCTTCATTGGGAGTAAATCCCTTAAAAGAACAGAAATACTCACCTTGGATGTTCCTCTAGTGAATAATCTCAAATACAATAATACATTTTTGTTAATATCCCACTTATCTAAAAAAATCTAATGTAATTTTATTATGTACCCAAGGTAGTAATCGTGATTACCTAATTTAATGTCAATATAATTCAATAAGTAAATATAGATCTAATTTTTGGTGATGAGTTAGTGGAAAAAAATTTATGTGCTTTCTATTTGGAATCACCTCCCCCAATCCCAAATTTTTCTTTTATTCCTCCACCATTTAGTTCATCTGATGGCCACATTCCCTCTTCTCAAATTCATTTAAGGGTTATCCCAATCTGATGTTATCTTGTAATATTCATTTTTTTACTCTCATCTAGATATTGTTCTTCATAATATAGAAGATATTGATGAAGAATTTATTGTCCCTATCTTCTTGCGAACCTATTATTCCTTTATAGTTTCATATCTCTATTTAATCATCCATTGATTAATTTATCAACCATCCCATTTAGTCCATCCATAAAATTCTAGATACAATCTACGACATATATGTAAAGCACATCCAATTCTCTGGGATGGACAACCAGTTACCCTGGATTCACTAGTAATCATTGGGTATAATCTCACACCAAAAATAAATTAATGTGGTGTAAATCTCTCTCAAATATCTTAATGACCCATAATTAAGATAGAAATATAATCTAAATCAGAATAAAAAAGGAATAATAAATAATATATGAACAATTTAAATGATTTAATCTAAATGGAATCCCTTCATGAACCCCTATTTATCACCGTTGAAACAATTATCACCAGATGCACTTGAATCCAAATATATATAGTGAATACAATACAAAATATAGCTAAAAATAGTAAATACCTATTTAGTTGATGTGATAATGAATCTAAGAAAACAAAGAAAAATGAACTAAACTGCAAGTCACTCAATGATTCATCATCAAAACATTAAATACTAAACACTTTAAGACTAGTCATGTTATGATATAAAAACTAAAACTGATTTGTAAAAATAGAAATGAGTATAATGATTCCCAATTCGTCACCACCCACCTTCCTCAATGATTATCCAATAATAAAATATCAATTATAATTCCTGTTGGAAAACATTATTTGAAAATATGTTTCTACTTTTTTTATGAAAATCTAATATAATATCATTAATTTTTTAATTTTTTTTCTTATTCGTTTAAAATAAAACTATCTTGTAAAAAATAATTCCATCAGCCTATGCCACTATTAAAAAAACATTTTAAAACTACTTAATTATCTATTTTATAAATATCATTTCATTAATATTTCTTATGTTTAATGAATCAAGAATATAAAATATAGAATTTAGTATTATCATGGAGTGTGTCATAATGAAAAATGCCTCTATTAATTAAAATACTCTATTAAGGAGTCAAAATCATGAAAGTGAAAAATATGTATCCTTTTTTAATGCCCAAAATTGACTAACCACTAATATGGTAGCCAGATCGGTGGGTCACATAGCATCAAACACACCACCCCATATTCTAGAGTCTACCGACTAGCAGCAAGGGTGTGAAGAGGTGATATTGGGAAGACTATACGCTAATGATCAATGTAGAACAATGGTATATCAGATTATAAATAGAATACAATTTAAGAATAATTAATCAATGAAAGAAGAATTATCAAAAGAAAAATAGAAACTACAATTTATTTTTGGCCAATGCCAATATACTACAAAGCATGCATGTTTAGTTAGTGATATACATAAACTAAATAGTATACATACATCATAACACAATATACAGTATAATAAATAAATATGGAAAGAAATAAAGTCCCTAAGGTTGAACTCAATGAGAATTAATGCATAGCACTAAAAATGTTGAGTGATACATCATACCGACACTCTAATCAGGGAGTGTGTCCTCTCAGTCTAATGTCTTACTTAGTATCACTGGTGCAAGACACCGTGACTCAACAACTGATGCATGGCATATTGATTTTATGTGATGCTCAGTGGATCCATTACCATTGTGCAACAACCAATTTAATTCAAAATCATATAATAATAATAATAACAGGATCCATAAGTCATTACCTCTCATGATCGGCATGTATTAATCCATTATATCAAGGAACACAAATTATAAATATTCATATAATCCATACAAATTTAATTACATCATGTGGCTTGGTCATACCCCAAAAAATAAAATTCAACAATTAAACAATTTTACACATTCAGGGATATAAAGAAATCATGAAAAAACTATTCAATTAATAATGGGATTTTTATTACTCAAGGGAGGAAATCCATTATGTTAATCCATCCCAAGTAGATAATGAAAACACCCACCATGAATGAACTACTAAAGGAATTACATGGGATTGAATCTATCAAAATAATATAAATAATTTAACAAGTCTCAAGGAAGTAAATAGAAGGTACCAAGGTAAATTTGAAATTTACCCACTTGGAAAATCCATTTATGAAGAAAACCCAAGTACATAGAAGGTTCTTGGTTCATTAGTCAACCAAATAGAAGTGCCCATGCCATGCACTTAGAAGGTGCATTAGTTTAAAATAAGAATGTATGTAAAAATAGGAAAAAATGAATTCATCTAAACAAGTTATAAACTTCTCATCCTCACTTTTTTATTTTTAAGACATCACAACTGATCTATGTGGTTTTATTATAAATTCATAATATTGTTTCTTCAAAAAATCATTTATCGTAATTAAACATCATATTTAAGAATAATAACCCTATTCAAATGAAATGATTATTTTAGAAAACTACCCATTAAGTAAATTTAATTGATAAAGTTATAAAATGAATTTATGGGTTACATTATAGTCTTGATAAAGTAATATATACAGGGATATTCCATTTATAGTCCATGATGAATGCATAGAAGAAATTCCAAGAATTTGAAAATTTTATTGTTAAGGAGTAGTTTGAGATGGCACACTTATTGGGTTTCTATAAATGAGGATCAAATACTCTAAATAATTAAACAACAATCAAATGATTTTTATCATGGTGAAAAAAATAAATTTAATATAATGAAGTCAATTTAAAGATAATGCACAAAAAAGGCCATCTTGCAGCCTAGTGAGTCATTTTTATAGAATGATGGAAAATTTAAAGAAACAGTTGTTGACCACCTACATATTCATATGATGATATACTTGTAAAAATATAAAGATCTATATTTTTTTGGTTTTGAATAAATCTATGAAATTTACATCCACCCTAAAAATAGGGGAAATAAACATGCACCTCGACAAATTTTCAAAGATATGATTAAAGGAATAATGATTTAAATGGAATCGGGAGCTTACCCATGCGAATCCAGAGAGACTGATGATACTCATTTTGGGAAACAAATGGAGGTGTTTTTTTCCAAACCTATAATAAGCTTGAAGAGGAAGTAAAGGTGACCAAGGAGAGGGATCATGTGGGTTCTAGAGGATAATGGAAATAAAAATTAAATTTATAAGTTTAATTAAGTGAAAAATAGTCATGTAACCATAAAAATTGGGTCTCATGGTTTGGATACATAGTTTGGTCCAAACTATGTGCCAACCGTGTGATTAATAATGTGATAATGCTACCTAAGTCTCACTAACGATGCAAGATATGCGCACTATTTGGGTAATACCATGTGCATCCCATGATAATCACATCTTCTCACATTCATAAGCCACCCATTTTGTTTCTAGAGGACGCATGGTTTTAGGTGAACAACACAACCTATTAAGACACTCCAAATTAGAGGTTTCTGTGACCTGTTGCTCCCGAAACTCACTGAGACATGCAACAGACCATTCATGACATTAACCATGTCTAAAAAATAATTTAACTATTCCAACTCATGGAATTATGATCTGAAGCATAGTTTAATGAAAAATTTGTCCAGTAATCACCAAAAAATAAAAATCCCATGGAATTTCATCTTGGTTCAAAACATAGGTCACTAAAGCCTCCAAAACATAGATCTTATCATCACTAAGAATCCCTCGGAAATAATACAACATCTCCCAACCTACATGGTTTGTGAATTATTATTCCAATGGTCATGTTCCATTTTCAAAATCCAAAAAACACCTTAAATAACATCATTTAATCATACAACATTGAAGCCATTGAAAATCCATCCAACAATCATTTACAGATTGAAACAAAAAAATATAGATTTCTCAAGCCCATTCAGAAAAAGGAATGATCAATTTTTTCATCTCTTTAAACATCTAGCCAAAATGTTCTCCCCGCCATAGGATCTAACATCGGAAGGTTAAAATTATGAACCATGACACCTCCAATGGAAAACATTCCTTCTAAATAATTCCTTAAGAATTATAACGATGTCATGAACATTGTTTCTTTAACAAGGAGAACCCCCATTTCATATGAAATCATAATAGGAACCCTCGTTGTAATGAAATAGTCTAATCCCGACCAACTTAACCAAAAATGGTCGCACACTCTTTCCATAAACGACATTGTCATCCCTTACACCACACCTAACTTAACATGGGGAAGTGTTTTTAGATGCTTTTAGTAAAATTTCCACAAAAAAACATGAATGATAAAAGGCTGATCAACCTCAAATTTTTCATTTTCAAAATTATCGTCTTAGACAGAAGGCACATTTCTAACAGAACTATGATGACTTCTTCTAAGGAATATCACATCCATCAGAAACACATTCACCTTAGTCCATACCTAACTTCTGATGAAGTTTCTTGGTCAAAACCATTAATTTTTTTTTAACTATCATTCCAAAAATTGAGCAGGGATGTAATTTAGATCCAACCCATTAAATTAATCACCCTTCAAACAAGACCTTTTATCCCAAAAACTAGTCTATAGTAAACTCAGATACACTAAACTAGAGTCCAAGGAACTAACCCTGTTTATTTAATACTCCATGAATTATAAGTGAGACATTGGTAAAAATTCATGAAACCCACATCAGATCATGGAATGAGCCCAGGGCGGCAACCTCCTGAAGGTCACATGAAAAGAAAATGGCAGATATTCCAGAGTTCACCCAAGGCATTCCCACATGGAAACCCAAGAATAACTCTGGATTAACCACACCTAGAAGAAAACTAGGTTTCAATCATGTAACACTAATATAGAAACTTATCAATCCCAATAGATTTTAAAAAATTAGTGTGTCGTAATACCAATTCTCTTTTAGTGCATCATAGAAGATGTCAACATATGGTACATTCTCTTCACTATGACAGAGTACACTAAGAGAACACCATCGATTATGAAGAAGATTAGTCAAAACACTATCAGTTGACTTTTATTGAAAGGAGATCAGCCTCACCTACTAACTCACCATCAATAACCAAAGCATAATTAATTTAAAACCTAAGGCATCAGAAGATCATTCAATATTAACAAAAAATGTCCTTCAAAGATAAACTATGTTTTCAAATGATAAATACACAACCAACCCCATCAACATTGTACTGTCGAGGAAACCCTGACATGATTACAACTTGGAAGACTCACATGTATTCAAGTAAAAAACAACTATTTCCCTATGGTCCTCCTTGGTCTTGATCCTTATATTAGCAAGGGAATATAAAAATAAGAACCAACATGATGATACATGCCTTAGGAGTGTCCTATCAATTTACAGAAGAAACAATCATGCCACTCAAAATGGACATGGGTGTAAACCCACCATAAATAGAAATGTGTTGCCCCTCCTTGTCCTGATCTGCATGTCAAAACATTAATGCATTTGGAATTAAATTCGAAACCAAACTGATTTTTATTTCAAAACACCAGTGTCTTAAGGAATTAATTACGATCATTTCGGAGAACTTGATTCCATTTAAGACCCAAGTCATTGTACTACAAAGATGACCTGAGAACATTCTAAAAAACCTCATGGGTAAATGATTCTACCAACCTCAGCTCATTCATTATACCATTTAACACTCTACAAGTACTGTGTACAAGAACAAATACTTCCCCATGGATTAGGAGCAAAATAGTACACCCTCAATATTATCTATAGGATATCTAGTCTATGCATTCAATTATTAGATGGGATGTGTAAAACACTCGATCAAAGTCACTCTATCTCACTTGACAAAAAGTAATACTGATGACCTATCGAGTTGCTCAAGGAAAATAAAATAGGTTAACTATATCTACAAAGTGTCTTACCATGCCCATGGAATGTATAACCTAATCAATCCAAGCATTCTATAATGCTCATTCCCATAATAGAAGTCAAGGATACCATGGTCAGCTATGAGAAAAAAGTGATCCCTTTAGAATCCCAAAAGTATTTGTTTGAGAAAAACACCAAAATGAAACTAAATTTTTGTAAAAGCATGGAATTCTCAAGGCATTAAAGCTATAATGGTTTTTACCTTGCATGAACTAGAACCTTACAAAGAACAAGCACCGACCCTGGAACTGGGTCACTCAATTAAGATTACTCTAGACCCTACACCAATCATTTAATCCATTGATAAAAAGGAAAATTTCCTATGGGAAATAATCAAATTTCAATTCTAAGAAGACTCAAAGAAAATATTAAACTCACCATACACGATGGTTTATATGACGACAACCACTTTAGTGTCCATTTTAAGTCATTACACATATTCACATTCAATAATTAAATATTTTAATGATTTAAAACAAAACATAAAGTACCATTTATAAAACAAAATTTCTTGGAACCCTTCATAATTTATTACATAAGGAAAAACAATAAAGCTATATCAACTTATTTTTTCAATTTTTAACATTTATTGGAATACCGTCATAATTAGAAAATTTATCATATATATTCTTCTCAAATTTTATAATATAAAGAATCCTATATGGGTCCCACTAATTCATAATGGGGTCATCTTAATGCATCCCAATATAAGTTTCATAATTATTTGGGTTCCAAAAACACTTGTAGTGGGCTATCTCTTAAGAAACATGTCCTAACTGACCGACTTGGGTATAATTGTTCATTTAAAAATCTAATTAGACTTTCACCATGCCCATATGATTAAGTCTCAAGCCTAAATAATGGAATCCATTACATTTATGATAAAATTTAAATATATTTTTCATTTTAACCATTTCAAGAAACATCATGTTCATATATAATGTTTAGCAAAATGTGTGGTCATCCACCAATCCATACTGCGCCTACACACTTTACTGGTTGGAATTTGGCTCCCATTAATTGAAATAGTTACACTTTAATATTTTCACTTTAGATGAAGTTATATTTTAAAAACGGTTTATAGATAGTTAGATATAAATATAATTATATATACCATCCCAAATGATGAGTCGAATACAAGAGTTACCTTTTCCAAATTATAAGGCACCTGTGCACCTAACAAAAAAATTGGTTCTTGTTTATTCACAACTAATAAATTCAGACCATGAAACCAATTTTATATAATCATGGAAATTAATGTTATCATAAATAGTAAACATAGAGAGACATGCTAAATAAATTTTTAACATCAGATATAATCAAATCATATTGTTATATTATCATGCATGATAAAGAATTATCAAAGTAGGTACAAAATAAGCATATCACTATAATACCAAATACTTTATAAAAGAAGAATGCTGATAAAAATACATAAATTGGAATACTGATATAAAAAATAATGGTATAACACTCAAGTAACACAACTAAAATTTCCATGAAATCTAAAAACAATACTTTATGGAATGGAATATGCATGACATGAGAATCTCTATGTGCCAATAATGATTCTTGTGATGCATATCCATTTGCATCCCAAGAAATTTATAAGATAGCATAAATTCAATAAATCAATAAGTAGTGTAAATTACCCCATTGACTCATGGGGAAATCATAAAAAAATGTAATCGAAAACAACATGAACCCCAATCCTAGCCCTAGCCAGTTGGACTTTTCCTTTTCAGTGGGGCTATCATTCACAGGTATAGCTATTTACCATCCACCAACACATTCCATGTATCTTCTATCCAAACCAAAAATAGTAATAAAATAGAAAATTAAGAGCTCTCATACCAATTTTTAATTCCCCTACCTGATGGAACAATATTACGGTAGCCAGACCTGTAGGTCACATGGCCACAAGTGCACCTCTCCATATACTAGAGGTTGCTGACTAGTAGTGAGGGTGTAAGGTGATGATAGTGGGTATACTATACCCTCATGATCATAGTATAACAGTGGTATATTTGACAATAACTAGAAGAGAACAATGGATGTGGTTTTAAGTGATAGACAGATCAACAAAATAAAAATATAAGATGAATGTAAAAGACGGACAATAACAATATACTACAATGCATTCATGTACAGATGATGATAAACATAAACTAAATAGCAGAAAAATAGTAAGAACCAATATACAATGTGGTACATAAATGAAGAAAAGAATCAAAAGCACTGAGGTAAAACTCAATGAGCATCCTAAGCACCAGCTCAGTCATGTGATCCAAATTGAAAGGTATAATAAAAGCAGATTAAGCAATCTACCTTGGTCCTATATAAATATTGTCTACATGTGTACCACAGTCCAATGGTGGCCCAAACAGGGTGTAACAAATAAATCCTAATGGGTTACCACCCAAAGTGTCTATAGCTAATCTAGTATGTGAATAGTAAATAAAGCTATATGTATGTAGAATTAATAAAAAAACTTAATGGAGAAATAAACATCAGTCATCTTAGATTCCAATAGGTTACTAGGTGGACTATACCTACATTGGCTCAGTGCTTGAATAAATATTTGAAAAGTAAACATATATATAAATTAATAATATATACATAGTGTGGTTCTATATTTAATCCACATATATGAACCATCTATGTGGGGACATAAGTGGTCATATACATGGAATAATAGGTGTTGGATGGACCTGTCATAACACAATCATCCACAATTAGTCTAAACAAGCCTATAATATCAATATATTGGGTACAACCCATACATCCAAATAGAGTGTGAGAAGTCATGCATCAAACTCAGGATGGTTAGTGAGACATCATGTCAACACTCTAAATAGGGAGAATAACACCTCAGTATAATGTATTACATATTATCACTAGTGCGTGATTCCATGACTCAACCCTCGATGTGAGGGAGCATGATTTCTCACCACTCTCAATAGCTCACTTACCATTATTCCAAAAAACATTTAAGGCAAAATCATATAACATTAATAATAACTAAATCTATGATGCATTACCTCTCTGAATCTACACATATTAATCCATTATATCCTTGAAGAAAAACAATATCAATTAATATAATTGATGCATATTTAAGCATAAAAAGAGGTGTCGTCATACCGCACAATTCAATTTCATTAATTAATCCCTTTAATACATTCATATATTGAAATCCATCATGAATAATATTTTCAATTAATAAAACCTTTTTAAATCACTTATAAGAGGAAATCCATCATGTCAATCCTTCCCATGGAATTATAGGAAACAACCATCATGAATAAACTACTCAATCATTAACATAGAATTGAATGTAGAAATATTAGAAAATTAATTTAACAAGGCTGTTGTATGTACATAGATAGTATCAGGGTCATTTGGTATATTTACCACATGGAGGAAACCAATTTATGAATCAATCCATGAACTTATGAGGTTCTTGGTACATTAGTCAACAAAATTGGACAGACCATTCCATTTACTTAGAACGTGTGTCGGTTAGAATAATAATTTATATAAAAAGAGGGAAAAAGAAATACAACCAAACATGTTATAAAATACTAATCATAATTTTTTTTATTTTTAAGATAGGACACCTCATCTGGGGAGTTTTATTATAAAAACATAACATTTTTTATCAAACCAATCATTTATCACAATTAAACATCACATTGAATAATCATATCTGAATTCACAATGAAGGGTCATTTTTAAAAACTAACCAACCTAGGAATTCAATTCATAAAGTTACAAAATTACTTTATGAGGTTTCATTATCATTTAATAAAGTACCATATAAGTAAAATTCCATTTATAGTCAAAGAAAATTTATTATAAGGTGTTCCAAAAAATATAACAATTTCTTGAAAAGGAGAAGTTTGACATGGAACACCCAAGGTTTGTCCATAAATTTGGAACTCATCGTCTAAATTAACAAACAAGAATAAATGTATTTTTTTATTGGTGTAATGATAAATTTAGTATGATGATCTCAACTTAAATACAATGTGTGAGAAAGGCTAGAATGTGGTGCAATGATGCTATTTTTAAAATGATGGAAAATTTAAGGATAAGTATATAGAAAAACTACCATATGATTAAGATGACCTACTAATTCAATATAAATCTATGATTTGGTTCGGTTAAGAATAAATATTTCAAACAAACATATACCCTAAAAATAATGAAAATGAGATTTCACCACAATAACTTTGCTGATAGAATTTTAAATAAAAAATGATTCAAAAGGAATTGAGATCTAACCAATGTGGATCCATAAGGACTGATGATGATTGAACTAGGATAAATCTAGAGGATTTATTAACATTCCTAGAATTTTATTTAGAAGGAATACAACGTCGAAAAATGGATGTATCACGTGGGTGATAGAGGATAAAGGAAATAAGAAATAAAGTTATAAGTTCAATTAACTGAAAAATGGTCATTTACCATAAAAACTGTGTCACATTGTTTGGCCAAACTATATTCCATCCATGATATGTATAGTAAGATTATAATTCCTATGTGGAATTAACTATGTAAACTAGTTGAATGATTTGGTTAAACCATGCACAGCCTATGTACTTCACATCAGTTCACTTCAAAAATCCACACGGTTTACTGTTGGAGGCCACCCGATTTCAGAAAAACTACACACCATATAAAGATCAACAAAATAATAGGTTTAAATGACCCATCACTCTCAAAACATAATGAGAAACTAAAGGGACATTTTGGGACTTTACCCATGTATAAAACTACATATTTAAGTGTTATAACTATCAAGATTATGTTTTGATTCTATGTTCAAAGAAACAATCATCATATTAACCCAAAAAATATATATTCCCATCGAATTCCATCTTGGTTAAAAACCTGGATCATTACACATGGGAATCCATAGGGTGAATATAGTCAAGCATTTTCAAAGTATCACAATACACATGGTGATTGAACCACAAAAAAAACAATTCTTATGTTTGAGTTACATAGCATTATAATGTGAATTTTTCAGTGGTAACCAATCCATTCCATAATATTGTTTAGTTAGTGTTGAAACGTTTTCAAAAAGATAGGGAGGGAAAACCATTTCATGATGTACCTTTCCTAGTCATCACACCTGGATACCCAGGGTTCCCATGTGTTGTCCACTTTTCAAAAAAAAACCCTTGCATGCAGAAAATTTTTCAATCATAACAATCCAACATAAACCATTAAAATTTTAAAATGAAGGGGGAAAATTGAAATCCCCATTTACGAAACAAAGATAGAAAGATAAATCATGAAAAATAAGACTTTATAATTAATTTTATAAATCCAAATAAAAACATGTTTGAATGTTGAGTTTGATTAATAAATTTACATTCTTAAAAGTATTCCTTTCACATTAAGTCCATATAATTTTAAACATACATTTATATACACATCTCTCAATTAAAGAAATCACATAATAACATATTAATTTGTACGAACAATCATATATATATATATATATGTTTATATGTGGATATATATATATGTGAATACTAATATATATTTGTATAACTATAAAATACATCAATATACTTTTGCAAACCTCACATTTTCATTCATTTTTTTAATATTATTAACAAATAAATGGAATTTTATTTATTAAAAGAAATTAAAAGAAAAAACTAAGGACTCATTGAGAATTTTATTTCGAAACACAATTACATTTTTATAATTTGATTATTCATTCATAAGGGATATTCATTAAATCTATCAACCATGTAGTTTACATGTTAAATGAAAAATAGAATTGAACCATTTTTTAAAATATAAATTCTATTCCATTTTAATGAAAATCAAGTTGAAATATAAATTTATTTCTTCAATTAATATAAACATACAGAATACTACCATTAGGAATAAAAACCCCAATTTTAAATGTCATTGAATCAAAATTTATAAAATCAATGAGTCAAGCATAAAAAATACTTCCTGAAATTGAATATAAATTTATGAATTTTGGAAAACACTGCTAAAATATGATTTAAGATGGCCACTATGAGCTCAAGAAAAATATAAAAACAAAATTAAATAAAATCACACACCTTGAGGATTGGAAAACAATAAACATTAGATATTGAATAAGTTAAAACTAGAAAAAATGAAGGATAAGGGAGAGGATGCATAGAAAACCTAACTTAACGAAATTTGACTCAAAATCACATGGGGAAGGATTCAAAAACAAAAGAGATGGATAAGGGTAACACTTTGGTTTTTTCATATCCCTATATTGTATGATGTAGAGGTTTATGAGGGTTGGGTTCATGAAATATGGGTAAAGGGGGATCCTAAGATAGGTATTTAAATTTTATAATGATATAGTTTTAAATAATAAAATTTATACCCTAGTTAGGTTATACGTTTTATCTGCACAGTTGGGAAAATCGTGTTCCAATCAAGATCTTGTAATAGAAAAACCATATGTACTGGAAGGTGTTGGATACATAGTTTGAAAAATATTGTTCCATCCATGAATAAATATGCATGTTATAATTGTGGAACATACCATATGGTTTTTCCAACCATGTGAGCTAAAAATGAAGAACTCCTAATCCATAGAAATTTCCAAATTTTAAATCGTAGGTGTCAAAAAAATATATATAAAACATGAAATAAATAACTAGAATAATTAATAAAATATAAATATAGGTGTGAACAATAACTGCACCCTAAAAATTTACCCCCTAAAAAGACACTAAATTAAAATCAATATAAAATGAAAAAGTCACTTTTGAAAGACAATTACCAAACAAAACCAAGGATAATGGACTACCAAGACTAGTGTGACTTGTATCTCCATGATTAATTATAAAAAATCAATGAATTACTATAGATTCTAGTACCTAAATGGGACTCCTTAGAATTTATGTATTATGTTACAATAGAGGTTTAACAAGATAGAAATAGGGCTAACCCGTATCAATATATAAACTTCCTCCTAAAAATTCCCCAAATGAATAACCCAATTAAGATATAATTCATAATTACAACAAAAATCAGACATACCTAAGAATAAAAGAAACCAAAAACCTCGAAATATACTAAAACTAGACCATAAAATGACAATATCCTGGCCATTTGATAATTTACAATGTGAAAAAATGGAAAAAAGGTGCTCACAAAGGGTCACTAAACAAATGTCAAAATCCACAATAGAAAATATATAAGAGGGACTGAAAAACATAATGATCTTAGTTAGGATAATTCATTAAGTCATCATTCATATTTTTATAGGTTGTATACCTCTCTAATATGGAACCAAATAATAAATATACCTACCCCTGATAGACACAACACTGCAATATCCAAATGTATCCCATTAAGCTTAAATCCCACCAAAATTCATCTAATTGAGAAAAAATATTGAAATAATAACCTAGCTGGGAAATAATGTCCAATTAAAACTAAATATGGAGGCTGTATAAACAATATTAAATGAATCAACTTAACCGTGCCTCAATAAGATCAATATGGAAAAACATTAGGTCAACATTTTCTGACATGGGATCCCTCTATGGGAACATCATCTCCCACTAAACCATGAAAATTGAAATAGAACCTGTCCCGGACACCCCAGTCGCCTAAAAAATTATTACCATGTAAAACCAAATTAGAGGTAATACACACCAGAAATTTATAATTGAAAAAATAAGAGAGGAACAACAAATAATTGAGGAATTTTCACTTATAAGATGAAAGATAATTCATATGAATCAATCAAAAAAGGCTAATGTTAATAATCAATGCATAGATAACATAAAATTCCTAGAATATTCTAAACATTATAAAATAAAATATCCAAAATAGGAAAACATTATTATCCCAATCACATAGCATCTAGATCATGACACGTATATGATAAAAAAGAATCAATCCAAGTATTAACTACAAGTATATAATCATTTTATCTCATCAATAACATTATTAGGGTACACTCAAAATAACACAACACATGATCCAAAAATAATTCAGGATTCTAAAATCCTAATCAAACAATTCCAATATAAACCACAATACTAGACATGACTCATACACCCACAACAAAATTTGATTTTCTTTTTCCATTTTTGAATAAAAAACTATAAATGAGACTCAAAAAATGAAAATATGATGAATCGGATCACAAAAAAAGCTTAAGGAACCTATAATAAAACCATGTAACAAAATAACCTTGTAAAGACCATAACTCCATAAAAAATCAATTTTTCCTTTAGCACCTTTTAAATTACCCACCATGATTTTCCAATTTTAATACTTATTTACAAAACCATTTTAAAAACATCAAATATACATTTAAGAAAATTTAAAAAAAACATGAAATATTTTAGAAAATTATACACATTCATTCATAAAAAAACAATTAATAATGTTTAACTTTCAATCCCATGTTAATTAATTTTTTAAAACCCATTCCCATGTCAAAGAAATCATTTTAAAACCATTTATCAATCATAAAATTCCATTATTAATTTCATTCTAATCCCAAACCATTCTTTATTTATTTTAAAATCAAAACCAGTGCAACCAAAATTTGATCAATGAAAACACATAACATCCGAACTCCTTTACCTGGAAATTTTAGTCACTGATGTTTAGAACACATGATTTAGTGACCATGTGATTATAATCAAACCCCAAATAGTAGTCCTATTGAACTAGGCACTTAGACTATATATTGTTTTCTTGGCCATGAAATCTCTCCATGGGATATCGATTCAACTGGCTTTCTCATCCCCCAAAAAATATATTAATTCATTGTAAATAATAAAAATAAATATCAAAATGAGAATTTACATTCTAAAATCCCATAAAAACATAGGCTTCCGTTGGAGAGGGGGTGATCTTGTACTGACCAATGAATTACCACTTAAGGCTTGGAAATCCTAATCCAATATACCTGACAACCCAAAAAACAAAGGCTTGTTTTACCCAGAGACCATATTAGGATCCTCATATCTATGTCAATTTTTTTAATGACCAACTGTGGCCATAAATTAATTTGATTCACAAACAGGTCCATGATATTCTCACGGGGAGTCCTTAATCCCCCTATGCTGATGAAAATTTTCAATAATGTCAAAATAAATTGATACAAATTACTTGACCCTAAAATAAATTTAATCTACCCAAACTATTATAAAATTGTGGATGGACTCATCCATTAGTGAATATTTCACTCCAAATAATTAAAAATGAAAATAATTAAGTATATAAAAATGAATTCATCAATTTAATGTTAATTAAATCCATCTACTCACCACATCTCCCAATATAGAAACAATCACCACCAGACACACCCAAATCACAACATATATAGTGCTTCAAAAACATACTATAACTAATTTAAATAATTTCCTATTTTTTAGATGAGATAATGAAACTAAAATAAAATTATAATAATTCAGTAACCTCAATATTCAAACCAAATATACTAAATTCTCTTATAGTGACCATGTATTATTCCATAACTATAAATTGAAATAAAAATATGGTAGTGTATATAAAATTTCCAATAAGTCACCACCAACCTTAACACATGTTTATTATTAAATTAAATCTCTATTATCATTCTAGTTTTAAAATATAAATAGAAAAAAAATTCATTTTTTAAGAAAAATCTATATCACATTATTAACCATTATGAATTTATTTTCATTTTTTATTTTAAATAAGATCAACCACCTTGAAAAAACACTTGACCATCCTATGTCATTTGAATTAAAAATCCTCATTTTAAAACCACATTCTAAACCATTTATAGATACGTACTTTTTTAAATAATTTTAATTAATTAAAAAGGAATGAAGAAAACGACATAATTTAACATGCTAGTTTAAATATTTTTAAAGGAAAACGTAATTTTAATAAATTAAATAAATAATGAAATAATATAAATTAATAAAGAAAAAAACATACTATGTGGGAAGATCAAGGGTGTCTATGGTTGGGCTTCATCCTAGGATATGTGTACTCTCATGGATCTGACCAGAAAAAATCATTACCATGCACGAGCCATTGAGGAGGAAAAATACAAAGTCTCAGTGGTGACCAACCCATGTTAGCAAACAGTTCAGTTATTATTGTAGAAAATTAAAAAATTTGGGGAGGGATGTCCCAATCATATTTTAGTTATCCTAATTATCCCATATAGATACTTGAAGTTTCCATGTGTTATCCACTTTTCAAAAAATTGATGTAGAGCATAAAAGTTATGAAATAAAACATGCCTCTCTAAACTAATTTATTTTTTAAATAAATAATAATCATCTAAAACTAATTTTACCAAATATAGAAAGGATGTTCAATAATTCATATTTGGCCATAATAATTCATCTTAAAATTGTTCTTTAAAAATTGATTGAATATTGAGTTTGAGTATCAAATTTATATTCTAAAAGTCTTAATTTATTCTTCAGCCCATATACATTTAGAAAATATAAATATGTGTATATCAATAAACAAAATGAGAAAATATCATATATATTTTTACATACAATTTTAAATGTATAGCCATTTATATGTTTATACCAATAAAATAGCTCATGTGACGTTTTGAAAACTCACATTTTTATTCAAAACCATTTTTTAAATTATTTAACAATTCGTGGAATTTTAATTATTATTCGAAACTCCATGTAAAACTATTTTTCCATTTTAAAATTCACTTGTAAAACCAAACATAATTTTTTAGAATCTATTAATTCATTGATTAAGGCCAATCATGATATTTTTCAAACATATGGTGTTCATGGTAATAGAAAAAAAGATATAAAACATTATCGAAAATAGAAAGGATATTTTAATTAAAAAAGCAATGTTGAAATATAATTTTTCTCAGAAATACCATAAAAATACACAATACTTCCATTCGGTATAAAAAATATATTAAATTTCCAGAAATAAATGTTTATAAAAAATATTCAGTAATGGTGAAAAGACCATAATGTAAATAGAATATCATTGACATTGATGAAGGACACTAAAAGAGGACTCATGATGCCCTTCATAAGACTTAAAACCTAAGAGAATGATATTTAAACCAACCCTCACTGCATATCTCTTGGACAACCAAGCAATATTAGGAGGGAAATTAAGAAAAATAGAAGAATGATGAATGAAAAAGGATGAGGAGAAGAAGACTGAAAATAAGGGGATTTGACCGAAAAGTGATTGTGGATGCTGCCTATAATTGATGGAGAGGGAAGAGAGTTTTATATGGCTCCATCCATGTCCTGAATCATGATATAGAGAGGTGAAAGAGGAAGGTAATTGGCATGACATGGTGAAAGTGGGAGAAACAAATTGCGAATATAATTTGATATGGGATGATTTTAAAATTTATGATGGTATTCCATGTAAAGTTTATATGTTATGGTCTCATGGTTTTCCAAATGATGCACCCACCACACACCCCCTTTTGAAACCCCTAGAAAACCACATGGGTTTTATAAATTGTTTTAAAAATCGTTCATTGACCATGAAAAATGGGTCTTTTATAATAATAGACCCTTCCACATAGTCACTTGATAGATTTACTAACCATAAGGTATGAGCATAAGACATTCCAAATTCCTATAATTCTATATATTTTAAATGGTCTTGGTTTGAAATTAAAATATGTGCCAAAAAATTAGTGAAATAAAAATTGGTGTGTGACATTTCTCTATTCCATAAACTTTATACCCCCACAGGTCACTAATTTCAAAATTATACCAAACAATAATGAATATGATAATTGATAATTCCAAAGACTAACCAATGCAAATAGACTACCATTTTTGGTGTTAATATTATCTACATTAGACAAAAAAATAAATATAAAGCTAAAACTAGAGTTTCAATACCCAAAATGGGTGTCCCCTATATTTAAGGATTCTTCTTGAACAATGTCTCAAGGAGGCTAGGATAGGTCCACAAATATACATGGTATTCACTTAATAAAAATAACTAAAATAAACACATTAATTAAGACAAAGTACATAATTCCACCACCCATAAAACTCTATAAACCCTATAACAATTTGTTAATCTCAAATTACACTCACACATGACTATACAAGGAGAATTACAATTCCATCTGAGAGTAGGAATGGTGGGAAAATATGGAAACATTTTTAAAAAAGGTTTACTAGGCGAAACCCTGAACCCTCCACAAAAAAGATTCACGAAGGAATCTAAACCTTAAATATCTCACATTGGATATCCCAACAAGAACTAATTCATCATTATACAGGGTTATTTCCAAAATAATTAGGAACAAAATTTTAAATTACCCAGCCAACCATAAACACAACCCTAAAATATCCAATTTTATCCTATCAATCACCACTCCCTCTATCAAACAACCCATAAAGATAAAATAATAGAACAGCTACCACATCAATAAAGAACACTCTATTTAGAATGATCAAGGAAAAAATAGAAACAATAAAAAATATATAAAATACAACCATGAATTAAGAATAACTAGATTTAATATCCTTATGTCAAGTGAGAATAAATGGGGATGGTTCTCATGGAACACCTATTCTCAATGAACCCAAAAAATCTAAATAACACATATCATAGTTACCACAAAACACCCACTCAATTATTCCCATGTTCAACCAAATAAGGGAAAATCTCACTAAAAACAATTATTTTTTATTGGTTAGAGTCACAATAAATCACAAGGAATGTTATTTTTCCGAAAAACTAATACTTATTATAGATCAATTAAGGGTTCCCCATAAAATATCAAATTATAGATCATCAAAAAGATTCTAATACTTCATTCCAACCATAAAAAATATCTAAAAATACTCGTCCTAAATATCCTAGCCACACCCATAGCATTATCTTCTTCTACTAAACCCTTTAATATAACTTCTAGTGAGACACACATAAATGATGTAAGGGAAACACTCCAAGGATCAACTCCAAAAATATAATTCCAACATATTATCATATCTTTTTTTGGGGAAAACTATATATTAAACAATACATAAACACAAAATAATTCATGATTTAAATACATGAATAAAAAATTCCAACATATACCATAAAATAATACCTAATTTATAAACCTAATAAAACACATTAGAAACATTTCATCACTTTTGGATAACAACCAACTGGAAATGATACAAAACTCAAAACCCTAATCCATGGAATCACATCACAGTGAAACCCATAAAGAACCCCTACCAAATCATGCAACTATATAACACAAGAAAAATTATAATTCAATCTATGGATAATGTTCCCTTTAACGTTTTTTTTGAATTACCCACATAATTTTATAAAATATTATACTTCATTTCAAATCCATTTTATAAGATACAAACATTTCAGATAAAATTTTCAGAATCATATTCAAAAATCATTTTGAAATTCCAAAATTTGGTTTAATAAATCATTTATTTACCATTAAATATAAAATCCATGTTATATTATTTTTTAAAAAACCTTCCAAAATAACAAAAAATCATTTTAAAACTCATTTCACCATAAAAATTCATTATCAATATTTTTAACCAATTTTTTTATTATTTATATTACAATCACCCCAATATAATCATTATTCGTCCAATTACCACACATTTCTGGAAAACAATTACTGAGATCTAGAGGTTTTTTATGGTGTGCGACATAGTTTAGTAGAATGTGTTATAATCATGAAACATCCACATGATTCCATGTGAAATTATTAACTCAAACACCCCATGGTTTTCTAGATCATGTTAGAAGTCCATGTGATGATGATTCAATTTTTATTGACCTCAATGAAAATATATATTAATTCAAAATAAATAACTAAAATAAATCAAAAATCCTAATCAAAATCATGAAATTCAATGATAACTGTGGTTTTTTCACAAGTGGTTATATTTAATAATCAACCCATGACTTGCATCATAATCCTTGATGATGATAATCCAATATTACTCAAATAAAAAATAAAAAATGGTGCTATGAAACCCAGAACCTCTTTAAGATGTTGGATTTGATACCATTCCATGAAAATCCATATTAGACAATCCTTCTATTGGATGACCAATCTGGTCCTTAATATACTCATGTGAGATGACTAAAATCATCAATGGTGTTAATAAGAACCATTGGGGGTGATTTAAACTGTAAAAAATTAATTCATTGAAAATTATTCTAAATTATTGGCATGACCAGTCTATAATTCAGATACTCTTCCCCATTAAAAATAAAAATAAATAATAAATTATATATATAATTTTAAATAATATAATGAAATTAAAATCCCTCCACTCACACCCAAATCCTCCCATAATAACATTTTCAACCAAATACACCAGAATCACTCTAGACATAGCGCATCTAAAAACAATAATTTGATGAATAAAAAAAACTATTTGGATGAGGCAATAAATAAACTAAGAAATAGTTAACAAACCTCCATGTGGTTACCTAAGTCACCATCCAATCCTAATATATAAAATTAACTAAAAGTGATCATGTGTTAAATATAACCTAATAAAGAAATTTAATGATATGTTTGAGTATAAAAATACCTAATTAGTCACAACCCACCTTGCCGCATTCTTAACCATTAATAAAAAACCAATCTTAATTCTATTTTGATAATATGAATAGAAAAATTATTTCTATTTTGTAAGAAAAAATAATACATATTTAAACTTATTGAATTTCACTTGCGTTTTATATTAAATGAAAATTTTCACATAAAAAATCAATCTATTATCCCTTTCCACTATTATTGAAAAGAATTATTTTAAAAAAACAAATGAAATAATTTTTTAAAACATCATGTTCTCAAATAAATTATCTCCAAAAAACAATAACGATTTAATTATACATTAACATGATTTTTGAAAGTGATTTATTATAAATTTTTATTTTATAAATTTTAATTAAAAAGGAAAGAACTAAGGGGAATGAAACCAAAACAATGAACCTGAAGCATCCTTAGAGTGTGTAATTTTAATCCACTTTATAAGAGATTTTGTATCTTAGTAATCTAAGAACATAAAATATTTATTTTGTACGGACCACTTTGGAGGATAAAGAAAATGTCCCATCAGTAACGAGTCTATTCACAATATTTTTTATTTAGTGTTTTTTAACAGTTTTAAATGTCGGGAGGTTAGACCTTTTCCACTTTTTCGTGGCCTCATTCTCCCAAATAGATTATTGGGGGCCCCATGTGACATCCCCTTTTCAAAAAACTAATAAAAACTAACCAATTTATCAAATAAAAAATCATATTTGAAAATTTTTAATTTTAAAATAAATATAAAATATTAATCACACCCTTTACATAACATAACAATCAAGGTAAATCATGAAAAAATTTACGTTATAATTACTTTTAAAAACAACTTAAAAACTGTTTTAAAAATGAGTTTTACTGTCAAATTTCAATTCCAAAAGACCCACTTTATCATTAAACCCATATAAATTTACACACATAGATATATGTGTATCTCAATGAATAAATTTATATATATTGATATTGATTTTTAAATATATAGATATTAATACCCATTTATGTGTCTATATAAATAAAATATATCATTAGAACATTGGAAACTACACATTTTCTATCAAAACCATTATTGAAATTATTTACTAATACATGGAATTTTTGTTATTACCTAAAATTCAATGTAATTTTTCATGTATGATTTATAATTCACTTTATGCAATAAAATAAATTTTTGAAATCACATTATTTATTTATAAGGGCTATTTGACAAACTTTTCAAATATGTTGAGTGCATGATAAAAAAGAAAAAATAAACCATCATTCAAAAAATATTTATATAATAATTCTATGGAAATGAATTTGATTCAAAATTTATATTTATAAATACTATAATTATACACTGAAATATATTTTGGAATCAATATCACAGTTTTAAATATCAATCAATAAATATTTTTAAAGGTCAATGTATCTAGCTTGAGAAATCCTACTAT
Organism: Viscum album; assembly: GCA_963277665.1. NCBI lineage: Eukaryota > Viridiplantae > Streptophyta > Magnoliopsida > Santalales > Viscaceae > Viscum > Viscum album. The sequence continues at coordinate 1,141,714,296 of OY728128.1, read as the reverse complement.
AAACTGATAGAAAAATCATCTCCATGGATGGAAACTCCTAAAATAAGAATCAAGATAAACATTATGTGTCCTAGACACCAAGGAAAAAAAATAAAGAAACCCTACACATTAGGTTTTATCTTTCCAGACTCTATAGAGAGATAAGAATAGAAAACCATAAAAGTGAAGAAAATGAAAAAGGAGGTGGAGAAGAATACCCAACCTAAGGATATTCTTGCTAAAATCACAAGGGGAAGGTTATAATAATAAAAGGATAGGGAATAGGTCCACTTTAATGTTCCCTTATAGACAAGTGCCATGAATTGGAGAGGTGAATGAGGGTGGGGGATTAAACGATAGGGGAAAAGGGAGAGCCTAACAATGGATTATGATTTGATAAGGTAATAATTATAAATTTAAATTTTTAATCCTTAGGTATGTCACAAGATTTTCAAAATTGTGGGTAAACCTCTGTGTGAACCATGTTCCCCTAAAAAGAACCCACACATGTATCTACATTGTTTGAAAATCCGTTAAAAACCATGAATAAAAGGTCTTTTATAATTATAGAACTATCCAGATTGTCAATACATAGTTTCACAAATATATGGGATATCCATGTAGTATTCTACATCATTATAATTTTATAACATTTTCAAGTTAATGGTCCAAAAATAATATGTTATTCCAATAATAAGTAATTAAATATAACATGTAAGGGAAAATAGTGCATTAATAGTTTCTTCCTCTACTCTTACCTTCTGATTCCATATTCTTACCTTCTCGTACTGGATAACCTGTTTTTTGAGTTGGTATTGGATTTTCTAGATGATGTGTTGCCGATTATCTTGGATGATATGCCCAAATATTGACATTGGAGATTCTAGTTAGTCTATTTGTTTGACTCTTCTTTAAGTAATTTGATGTATCATTTGGTTTTGATTTTTTAGTTGAAATTAGTTTTACATGGTGAAGTTCTAAAGGTAAGAGATCTCAGCCTCAGATAAGGTTACGGTTTAATGATGTTTCCCTTGTCCACCTAAATATTTAATCTAGACATATTCTTAAAAAATATATCCAAATTAATTCAATTGTTTTCGTTTTTATAAATGTTTTGGGATATGTTATTCGAGTAATTGATTATATGTGAGTTGGTGTGGCCTTAGATTTCGTTATATTTATCATCGATCATATTTCGAGATGGTCATGTTGGTATGATATATGAAGTTTTAGGTGCTTTATCATTAATGATATTGGTAGTTCTAGATTCCATGTTAATTATGGTTTTAAGGTCTTTTAGATTTATGAACTACTGTACATGATTGTTCAATGATTTTGGATTAGATTGTTTCATCCATGAAGTTATTGGTTCTTCGTTTCATGATTATTACCCTTATATATTTTTTATCTGATTTATTTATATTGGAGGTATTTTTTTCATTTATATTATTTTTCACATTCTATGTTTTTCATCTGATGACATGGTGATGATGAAAATTTTTTAAGCTAATCCTTGATGTTTTCAATGGATAAATATGGTGGTTTTTTTGTTCTTATTAAGAATTTCAAGGAGATAATTCGTATTTTTAATTTTGGATGTTCTTTTTGGGGGAATTATTTATTTATTTCTTATATCTATTTGGTTCTCACAAAAAAATAAATTAAATTTTGGTAAAATATCAAAATATTGATTTTGAAAAATAATTTATATCATATTTTTAACATAATCTTACAATCCATTCTAATATCATAAAAATATTTCAATGATTTATTTTACTTTATAAAAACAATATTTTTATTTTCCAAATTGGCCTCTGATTTAATAAATTAAATTAAATTCACTAAATGAATTTTTAATATCATACATGAATCCAACAATTAATGACATTTCACATTGAAATAACATATTATTCAATAAATAATTCAATAGTACAGAAATATAATATAAAAAATAGAAAAATCAACTTCAAAACTTTGAAAGAGAAAACACACCATCATATCAATGAACCGGCTATAAGACTATAAAAATGTAGAATCAAAATACAATATACCCAAAATCATGAGTAAATAAATTATTTTATAAAAAATCTTGTATAAATTTTATCAAATGTGTTGTGTGTGTAAAACTATAAATTTTTTATAAAACCATTGTCTTTATATAATTCCTTCTCTATGATGACAAGAAAACATTAAAAAACATGCGAACTCCTAATAAAACAATTTGAAAAAATAAAATATTTTATTTAGGTACAAAATATAGTTTCAAATACCCCAATCCCAAGGAATTATCAAATAATTGGAATGAAATAGAAAAACAAACCATAATATAATGAAAATTTCCAGAAATATTATTATAATGGAAGATAAGGAATGAAAAATGATTATATACCAACTAATTAAAAAATTATTTAAATAAAATCTTGTAATGGGTCTGACCTTTAGGGTTGTTTTTAGTAATGATTATTTTTGTATGATAAATGTTAAGAACATATTAGAAAAAAATTTCTTTGAAAGAAGATATTAACATGAAAAAACAACATAAATTTTCAAGGAGAAGATTAAATATGAAATATGGAAGAGCGTTATTGTCAGCGGGATGAACCTTTAAAATCCTAAATACAATAGGAAATATTTGGTATAAAACAAAATAAAAAGGACATGATAATTCAAAGAAAAACCTATTTCGAAAAAAACATAATGATTTTGTTTCATGGTATATGAAACCTTGAATTATCTACTGTAATTTATATACTCCAACTTAAATAAATAACCCACATGGTTTAAAAAACCATGATGAAAATATTTAAAAAATAATAATATCATAGAATTTGAAAATTTTCAACCCAAAAAAACTATATATAAATGAATAATATAATATAATAAGTATAGAGAAATAAATGTGTAACTCGTTTGTCACATAGAACTGAAACTCTTTATATAATGAAAAATTCTTGGTTGACCTAGTCTCATTACATATTATTCGTCAATATATTCAAATTATAGTTCAATATCACCAAGGGATCTTAAATTATTATATTTATACAAGTTATTATTTCACTTAATTTTATATTTAATGCACTGATTTACCAATTTTAAAGTGACAATGTACCATATCAGCTTCAATAATATGAATACTCTTATTTAGTCTTCTTAAACATGTGAATCATTTTTCCATTATATCTATGTTTTTATTCACCCAAAATAATCATATATTATGATATTATTAATCATTAATTTTTATTACATATTTCTTCCATTTTTTATCTACAAACAATTAATTATTGAATTCCAAAAACACACCATATTCTTCATTATCAACACCTTATTATGAAACAATGAATCAAAATCCACTAATATCATCTTCCATCGAGAAATAATAAAATATTAACAATTAGTTCATATATTATCTCATGTTTTTTTATAAAAGTACTCATATGAGTTATATTTCTATTCATTTAAACATAATCTCTATATGTATTTATTAACACCCTAAGAAACTATATTTTTAGGGTAGGATCCCTAAATCCAAATAAAAATTTTCCTTTTCAATTACTATGTCATCTGTACATAGATATATATATACATGTATTTTTTGTTTTTGTTTTTATACTTTTAATGATAGAAATACTATATCTCCATATACTACAAATGGAAGTATCCTTATATTACTTTTCATATCCAAATGTTTTTAGAAGTTATAAACTATGATTAAATACTCATGATAAAATAATAGAAATATTAAAAAACATATAATATTCTAGGTGAATTAATATAATTATCCTCATATGAAGTATAAATATCATGTTTTGGTGTATCATAAGCATTGATACTTATTTTTATAAATTTCTCACCTATTTACTGCAATTATAAATGGCCATGACTGCTAACCCATCACAAGGAACACAACAAAATATGCTTTTAAGTTATTATTTCTATCTATGAGTATTTTTATTAGATCATCTACTTGAGATCATTTTCATATTATATCATTGACAAATTAATTTTATGTATGATGAAAAACAATAATTTTTATGATTGTGGGGTGGTAGACTGTTTAGGGTGCATCGTTAGTGGTATGGAGTTGACTGGATGATTAATATTGGTTTTTTCACTTTTGGGTATTGAAAGAAGTTATCTATGGAAATATGAATCGAATATATCCACTTTAACTTAATCTATGTTCACCGTAGAATAAGGATTGTTAATCCAATATAATCAAATAAATACTGAATATATAAAGGAGGATTGTGACATGAAGTAAGTATCATGCTTTCTTTAAAATCGGTACATGATTAAAATATTATATAGTTGGTGTTGGTAAGAGTTTTTCAGAGATTTGGATATTCATCCAATCATTAGTGGATAGAATGGGATGCTGGATACTATTCATGACCATTGATCATAAATCATTGTCATTATGATACGGGGCTAAAGGGTCAAACAAATGGTTTAACTAATAGATTCACCAATTTAGATAAATCCATCATTTAGAATGATGTGTGACCCAATTATGTATTATTGTGAATGTCTGAGTTTTAAAAAATACAAATAAATTCAATAGTATATATTAATTTATAATAATAAGAATTTAATTTGTTATTTATGGGATTAAATTTTAATTAATATTAAATAACAAAATATGAGTAAATTTTAAATATTTGTAATTAAATGTTTATTAAACATATATGGTAGGAACTGGTTGAGGTGAAGTATTTCACTTCATCAAATGAAATTTGAGAGTGTTATAAGAGTGTGATGAAGTTTGAATTCCATATATGATATGTGTATTTAGTTTTTTTTGGGATATAATGGGCTTATTTTTTAGGTAAAACTTTTTTATATACTAGTGTGTAGTTGAAAACGTTTTATCATATGTGTACAATATCATTTCAAACTATTGACATATTATTGCAAAATATTTCATGATTTATCTCTTCTACAACCCTTTCTTTGAAGTCCTATAGTGATAAATGGATAAAAAAATACGATCAGCTTGATTTCATCCCATGAATAACTCAATCACTCTTCCAATAATCACACAAATATCATAAATCCCTTCAATATTCTATTATATAACATGTAATTTGAAAACAAATTAACCAATAAATTCATCAAGAATGTGTGGATGATACAGATGGATCCTCAGACGAATAAATTAAACCATGACACACCAATGATGATTGGAATTTTTTATTCCCCCTTGATTGAAGGATATACATGACTATTGAATAATCATGGAACTCTTATGATGAAACATTTATCCACAAATTCATGTAGTTTATTTTCTAAATTCATGTTTCCAACCCTCTCCGTTTTGAAAAGAATCCATCAAATGGTATTAAATTTTTCGTAATTTTTTTTAAATTTAGTTGTATTTGGTAAGACCTAAGTATAGTGAATTAATATGCATTGAAAATTTTCATAAGATTACAAAACAAAGATTAGATAGAAATGTTATGGAAATTGTAAAAACAATTACTAGGAAATGGGATGATTTAATATTGAATTATTTCCTAATTATACTTCTCATTTATCATGGATATTACTATTACCTAAATAGCATGCCTTTCTACATACAGATTCTATTTGAAAGTTGTTGAATTATTTGTGTAAATATTGATAATTCTGTATTCTTTATTCAATAAAGATATTTTTATGGAATATTACATAATTAGATTATTCTATATGAGGAATGATTTGGAGTGTTAATGAAAAGTGGGTCCTGTAAATTGTACAACCACTCAAGGCATCTATAGGCTACCATGACACAAATATGTTGTAAAATTAAATGGGTTTCAGTCTATAGTTTTAATCCATGTTGTGAAAGGTATTTATGTTTTAGGTTTTCATATGCCTCTGACATGATGTCCATTAAGAATGCATATCCATCATTTTTTTAAGTTATTATTCATCCATGAGATTTTGGGTCGTTATATCTATTACTACATTACATTTTGAGAAAATTGATAAAATAGAATGTGTTTCAATTTCATACCATGCCATATTGATCTTTCATTATAAATTTATTTGAATGGAATGTGTTTTTATTTATTTACCATGACATATTATTTAATCACATTCTTTTCAGTTATTGATTAAATGGAATCTATTCTTATTTATTTACCTTTCCATATTGATTATTACCATTGATTTATTATTTATTCCACTATCCTTTTCTATGACTGGGCATTCGAGATCACCCTTATTTATTTTTTTCTTTCCAGGTGATTCTATAAAGTAGATTATGAAATATATTCAAGATATGAAAGATAGAATATAGGTATCATGAATTTATTTAGAAAAAATTATTTTGTAATTAGTGTTTTCAATTGTAATAAAATACTCATTTATTTATCTAGTTTATCAAAACTACTAATTTAATAACTCTTTCAAGATTTGAATCCTTTTATTCATTCCAATGTAATTGATAGCAAACACCAGCTCTAAGATTTCTAGGGTTGGGTCACTATAGTTGGTATCAGAATAATTTTAGTAGCAATTAGGGGAATTATATTTAGGAAAACATTAGTTATAGAATGTAACCCTAAGGTATAATTTTTGGATGATAATTAAATAAAATCCTAAAGAGTTGGTTAGATAGAGATTATGCAAGTTTTCAATAAATAAATCACTATCGTTATAAAATAGGTGGATGTGGTTTTGGATTAGATTTACATAGGAGTAAAAACTATGACATGGTGTGTCAAGCCTAACATGGTATAATCCAATACATGACAACGAGCCTTATTGATCATATATTTTAACACTCTTCAAGGATATGCATAGGATAATTCATATTTTTTTACAAAACACTATGATGAATTTTGATATTGGATAAACTATGATAAAAAAAGATGTTTTAGATTGAATATAATGTGTCATGGTTTATAAATCATATTAATGATATTTTGGATAAACACTACTCCACAGAAGGACCTCTGTGGAAAAAAATGGATGCATTATTTATGTATTGTGGTTTTATTGAAAACCACTGTTAAAATGAAGTTTATTTTTAACATTATTTCAAGGATTTCCATCATATTTATATTTAGAAATTATATATAATTTAGTTCTTGAAAATTAAAAAATATATACCATGTGAAAACTAATCAACTTCCTCAAAGCATCAAATCGTAAACCCATGATTGAAGGATGGTAAGGGTTTCACACCCACCACTGACCTACATAATGTCATGGTTAAAATTTAATTTTTATTTATTTAAAAAAATTTATAAATCAATATTAATGATGAATTAGTAGTGTAAATTTTAGGGTTTATATATTACTGTCCTAAAAATTAGTTTTTTAAAATATTTAGAGGTAAATATTAAGTCATTTCACCCTTATATGGTCATTAATATCCATTAGAAATTTATTTTAATCCATTAAGAATAAAAAATAATTTCAAGATGAATTAGAAAACCAATTTAAGAACAACCAAAGGATAAAATTATATTTATGGAAATATATCATGTAAGTGTATGTCCTAAAATTATTAGGGAGAAAAATAATTACCCAACATTAGGAAAATGAAATAGAGATAAAATGTTTTCATCATACCTTAAATTTGGTTGAACTGGCGATCTTATGAATCATCAAAATATTATAGATTTGATACCCTCTTCATTATATTGATCATTCACTGGATTGTGATTCCTGACATCAACAACTCCCTATAAATATTTACACTTTTCCTCTAAGTATGTATCTATACATTCCACTAATTTTATCCCACTTAAAGACCTAGATACATGTTTTTCCATGTGTCCTTTGTAATTCTCATTCTCTCTTTTCTAGAGGATTTCTTTTGAACACTTATAATGATATGGGATTTTTGACATGATTAATATTAACAATATAGCACCAATATCATGTTTAAATTATAAGGATTCAATTTATTTAAGGTTGGAAAAATTTAACACCCAAATAATTCTAAAAGTGTTACTTGTATTAGATAGTGTGTAAGATATGTGACACAATATCTCATGACCTATTATAGTGGGGCCCATGCTATGACTCATCAAGCCCACCTCTAATTGGATAGGGTATGGTGATTACCACTGAGTTGGCATATCACTAACAGGAGAGGCACTTCATATGTACATATACACACACAACCACCACAAAGGCCACAAAATGATGAAATGTGAAAACCACTAAGTAAAAAATACATGCATACTACTATATCCCAACCAACATAGTGCAAAATTAAATTAAATCACATAAAGTAAAAAAGAAAATAATACAAGACCACCAAAAAGAGTCTATATACCATAAGTCCAACCTATAACCAAATGGTGTTGGGAAAACTACATATAGATAAAGGAATACCTCAGCCTTCTTGATCTCACAAATATCCATCTAATCTTAGTCTGCCTATGACTTCATCAAAAATTAGCTTTTCAACATAAGAAATGACACGTTCGGGAAATGCCCGTGTAGGGGTGAGTATTATAATACTTACAAGGATAACCTGAAACCAAAACTAAATATGAAAAATGAAAGAATATTCATCTCCACACAAGTATATGTCAATAGAACACAATATAATATCCAGATATACTCAATCCAAACTCTTAGTCTTGGGGTAATTCATGACTACCACATACCAACACTAGGTATTTAGCTTGAGGATTCCATGAACACTCATCAAATAGAACACATTCCTGAGTCTGGTAGCACTAATTATATCCATTTGAGATGTACTATTCATTGAGAACTATCATGAGATATATGTTGGTAGATCTGAAGAGATATATGATATACAGATGAGGATCATAGTAAGGGCCATGGGGTGATACCTCCAACTGAATCTAGATTTACCCGCTAAGTAGATTATCGAAATCTTATAATGTTGATCATGTCAATACCGAAGTCTCTACCTAGGGAAAAAGAATGAATAGAGGATCCCACTCTGGGCCTCTTGGGGGATTCTACAACTCTATGTAGAAATTTCTACTGAAGGGGTCATAGTCCTTTGATTATGAAATGATTCAAACATACCATCAGGAAAAATGATATCGGGAATGAACCCTAAAAAAATATTTTCAATATATGGAGAATAATAGAATAAATACTTGTATAAAGGGGGTACACGATGTGTAGTAGGGTCGCACATCCTATCCCTTGACATTGAGTACTAACCATGTACAATTTAAAGTGTCTTTAGAACAAGTCACGTAGGACATGGGTAAAAAACATGTAGAAGGATTCACATGTCATGTCCTTATATCTAGGGTCCACCCATGTGCTCTGGTCCTGTGATAGTATATTTTGTCAACTCTTGTAACTATTCTCGTGTACCAGTGTAAGGGGTGGCCTTTGTGTCCCATTCAGATTATTCCATGTGGGGGAGTACAAGGTGTGTAAGAAACTAGTGTACCATACCCCAGGATCGTGTACCTTCCATGTACAAACTGCATGGTCCAATAATGATCAAACTTATTATAGACAGGGCTACTTGATGCATGTTATAAATTTTATAGAAATTCATCTTCTTCGTCCTGCTCACCTCGGCAGATTTCTGGGTACTGATCTGGTGTTCGGTTCACCTTGAAACACAAGATAGTTATTTTTCTCACCCCCTAACACTCAACCGAGATGGTTTAGTCCTTTCATTGGAATAGAAAACCGATCAAATCAAATCGAACATATTTTTCCTAAAGAATGATTTCTCTTAAATTGCTTTAATTTATCTGTCATATTCACCGTCGCACCTCCGTTAGGTTTTCCCAATGATATATCTTTAAATTCATATCGTTTATTCAGGAAATTAAGGTGCAAAGATCATTCCTTCAAAAAATATTTAAGAATGAAGAATGTCTATAATAATTAAGGGGGAGAAAAATGAACAAGGAACAAATATGAGGAATGATCATAGACCGTTGTTCATCTTGGGCTCAATCCATTACTAGAATAACAATTATGAATAAAAAAATAATCTCTATAATCTAACCCTACAAATAACTCAATGTATGATCGATCCCGCATAGAACGATGGAACCATAGATCAACCAGTTCATTGGTTTCTCTACATTCATCATTGAATTGTGAACAAGGAAGGCATTCTAAAATAATGCATCCTACCCATGAATTGGATTACTCACTATTTAAGATCTATTGCAACATGCGAGATTTGTCAAGAATTGTATTTATTGATCTTTGATCCATAGTTTTGTCATTTCCCACCAGGGGAAATCTCCATGGTTTCTCTCTATTATATGTATGTAATTACATGGTTATGACCCTAACCCTGGATCATTGCCTAACTATTTATTTTAAAAAGAAAATGAATCATTGCATCAATGAAATATAAAAATAACATAAATTAAAATTTTATTTTATTCATTAAAAATTCCCATTAATATATTTTACAGTGGACCTACCCCGACCAATGATAGGTCACACATAGGGTTAATCCACTACTCTGAGCACAATGGGGACCTCATATTTCTAATATGGGAACCCTTTATAAGTTATTCTTCTTTTACTAGAAAACGGTGCTCCCATTCCATTTAATATTTAAATATTTTTCAGAAAATATTTCTAGGATCAAAATCCCTTAGAATCACATGCCATCCCAATTCAAGGTCTTGAAATTAGTCCATATAATATTTTTTAAAAACTACTCAGAAAATCTAGGGTATAACATTCTCCCCACATTGGCGATTTTGGTCCTTGAAAATCCAAAACAAAAGATACTCAAATTTAATTGGGTATTTTGCACAAATATAATCCTTCGACTCCCATGTACTCTCCTTGAGATTCCCATGGTGCCACCAAACACACACATATCAAATTTCTCCCCCATGAATGATCATCTTTTGTTGATCCTCAATCTCCATTGGGTACTCTAAAAAATTTTCTCCATCCTTAATGTCTAGTAAATCCCAGTAAATAACATGTGATGGGTCAATAGTGTACATCCTCAGCTACGAAATGTGGAAGACATCGAGTACTCGATCCAACTACACAGGTAGGGATCAGTGGTATGCCACCTCACCAACTATATGTAGTATCTGAAAAAGGGGTGGTAAAACTCAAAGATAACATGTTTCCCCAACCAAATAATTGTAATCTACATTGGGGTAAAACTCATAGGAACATGTAGTATCCTTCTTTGATATCTAAAGACCTTTGTCTCCTATCATATTAAAAAATCTAATGGCTTTGTGTAGTCATCATCTACTCCTGGATGATCTGCATGTTCCTTATAGTAGCTCGCACCAACTTCGTTCCCATAAGTGTTGACTCTCCTTAGTCATTTCATGAATGTGGGGACCTTCAGGGTCACCCATACAAAGCCAATAATGGTTCTATATCAAATGGTGTAATGGTAGTTTGATTATAAAATCTCCATCAGTGACAGGTTATCCTCCCAACTATGGATGAATTATAACATGAAATCCCACAATATGTCTTCCAGAACCTCAATGGGCCACTCCATATGTTCACCTGTCTGTGGGTGAAACGGTAACCTCAAGCACAGTTGGGTCCTAAAACACCTCCTATAATCCCTTCCACTACCAGGATGTAAAATGATCATCTCAATTTGAAAATATCATCATTTGGGCTCCATGGAGTCGAACCACGCATCGTCAAGTTGTTTCCCCATGAATCACTGTAAGAGTATAGGGGTATCATTAATAAGCTTTTGGTAAGCTACTCTATCTCTATGCATAATTAATAACTATAATGAGGCCAACTGTACTAGCACCTTGTTCAATAATTGTGAACTAGATCATCTTCTAAGAGAATATTACACTATGTTCCCCTTCCAAGGAGTATAGACAATATCAAAGTCGTCATCCTAGAAAGACTCAAGCCATTACCTATTTCCCATGTTTAGATCCTTTTGATATAATATATTATTGAGAGTATAATTATTAGAGTAGACGATAAACCCTATCCCATCTAGTAGTTTTTCCACATCTTTATTGCAAAGACTACCAGTGCTAACTCACGATCATTGGTCCTATAGTTTTCCACTTGTGGTCTCAACTTGAATATACTATAGGAAATCACCTCTCTCCTATTCATTTGGGAACAACCTAGACAGGTTCCTAATGTATCACATAATAGTACGCACTCGAGACCCTCCTCCAAAAATCTCATGCTCAGATCGCACTTCAAACTATGACTTGAGTACTAAAAATCCATATCCCACTTCTCTTTCTACATTAAAGATGTAAGAAGCCTTGTTTTTCTGGACTGTTGTTTTGAGTAGAAATTTGAATTTTTGCTGTTAGATGCTTGTGAGTGGTAAAATGGTAATTTTCCTCTACCAGATGATCTCAGATAATTTTTATAACAACTCCGTTAGTCCCGGAATAGGTTGTTTACCCTAGGAGAAGATTTTGGTGGAAATTTGAGCTATTTGAATTTTAGAGGAATATTTAATATTTATTATTATTAAATTAAATATTAAATTGTTTTTGTAGGTTATTTTTTCAATAACTTCTAAATGGAGTGTCATAATGAGATTCTGTTTACGCCATTGATTCTGGAATTGGTATTTTAGCTTAGGGAAGTCATAAACTCATATCGAGTGCCAGGGCCGCCCGGGGCGCCTTTTTCTTCTTTTCCTTTTCTTTTCTTTTCATCATTCTCTTCTTTCATCCTCCTACTTTAACACATATCCTATGTCTCCCCTTTTTCTGTGAGCTATGGGAGATATGGAGATTGAAAAATATTGAGAGTTCGAATCCACGATGGGTACCAATTCGATGCTCTCGACGTGCTGAGTCGGCGCGCGGCAACCGTGAGCCGTGAAATCAACCGATGCTTTGGCGGTTTCCGCCCAAAGGTAGGGCCATTTATGTTTTCTCCATAGATCCTATTTTAAAAAAAATTGGTCTTTAAAGCTTTATATTTTTTCTTGTGGCCTCTTAATGCCAGATCTATTGTTTCGAGGGAAAAAATGGGTGTTTCTGGCGTTTTGAGGGATTTCTCGTCGGAAAACCCAAAATACACTACGTGTGTTCCAGGGGTACAGGCCATGTGTTATTCCCATTTGGATAAGATGAAGTTTTCTTATGTACACGTCATGTACTTTGATTACATGTTGTGTAGTTGGTGGCTGTGTGACTGGCCATGTGAATTAGAACACGGAATAATGGTTTTTTTGCACTACACGCCGTGTACAGCAAAGAACATGTCGTGTAGTGGTACTTGGGCATGTGGTTTAGTTGAAACACAGACGGAGAAACTTTTTGTGAACAGTACACAATGTGTACAGTTATGTACACACTATCTACTATTACACAGGTAGGCCCAATGTGTTCTGGCCATGTGCTATGGCTATGTAATTCCTAGTCTTTGTAATTTGATAATATCATAGGCCATGGAAGTCAGAATTGGGCATGTGAGTAGTCGATTCTGAGATTTTATTTACACAGACCATGACGGTGGAATCTTTTTTACATTTATAGGTCATATAAATGGGGTTTCAGGGTTTCTATTTAAATTGAGGGGTTCTTCCTCGAGTTGTCACGTTCAGTTGGCACCTAAGAGTGATACTTGGTGTGCATGATAAGTTGGGTGTTCGGACCAACATAGTTGAGACCTTTAATATGAGATGAGCTATTATCTATCTCATGTAACCTATTCTTTATAGGACGTTCCACTTTTGAGACATTCCCTTCTGGCCTATTAGTTTGTGGGAACATATTCTTCTAAGGATCCCCGGAGGGATGCCTTTACTTATGTACTGACCTGGGGTGTTACTTATAGGACCCCTATCCCATTTTTCCTTTGATATGATCCATGTTATGTAATTTATATGTTGTACTTAATTTGAGGATACCTTGTAGGATTCCTCCCTTACTCTTCGCTACAGATCCCGCGTAGGATGCCTTCGCTTGTGTTTACCTAGAGGATTCTGAGTATGATGCCTCCTATGTGTTTGACTTGAGGGACCTAGTGGGTGCCCATTGTTTTACCGACCATGAGTTGTTACATCAGGTTTGGTTAGAGATGGTGATCGGGTCTCACTTAGAACCTGTGCCAAACCGGCGATCCCTTTGGGGCTATGGATATATTGTTGGGTTGGGCGTTTGAGCCACCCCCATTGTTTGTTTATATCTGACTTGGTTTGCTGATGTTGTAGTGTTTACCAGAGGTGTTTCTTTGTTGGTGGTTTATGATCCCAACTCAAGGTGTATATCTTGTTTTTTGGATGCCTATTATTCCTTGTGTGCTTGAGTAGGTGGTTTGTGCCTTTCTATTGAAAGTCTTTGAGTATTATCTGCAATTATGCCCAATAACCTTGAACGGGGTATTGTGCATTTACAGTGTTACCTCTTTTGTTTTCCTTCCATGCTTGTATTCTTTTGTAGAGGTAAATTTGATATGAATAGTGTTTATTTATATACATTGGATGTGTTTCCCATGCTTTTTCTGTTGACGATCTTTTGTCTGCTTAGCCTTTTCGGCCACCTTTCCTGTTTTCCATATCTGTTGTTGTAGGGTGGATTGTTTGTACTCAAACATGCTTGATATGTTGTAGACCGTTTATCCAAGTAGTTATATAAGTTTACTTTGTCCATATTTCACTTCTATGGTCATTGTCCTACACAGGACTGTGAGAACCTGGTGTAGTAGACTGTAAGAAGAATTGACTGAGTGAGCTTCTTCAAAGTGTCTTTGATCCCTTTATTCTATGAGTGGAATTGACCATGTGAGCTTCCTCAAAGAGCCTAGAACCACTTGGGGCTATAAGGGGAATTGACTCTGTTAGATTCACAAGAGAGTCCATGATTGCTTTAGACTATAAGGGGAATTGACCATGTGAGAATCCTCAGAGAGTCTTTGTTTTAGTTGAAAGACTTGGGCTATAAGGGAAATTGACCATGTGAGATTCCTCAGAGAGTCTGTGACTTTGGGGTGATAATAAGGAATTGATTGTGTGATTTTCTTCAGAGAGTCCTTGACTACCTTAGACAATAAGGGGAATTGACTTTGTGAGCTTCCTTAGAGAGTCGTGTTTTACCTTTGACTTATTTGATACACAACTTGTGTGGCAGGACGTCCAACTCAATTACCTTTCACAGGATGTCAAGAAGATCGGGTTTATGGTCCCAAGGATCGACTGGTAATGTGGTTTCTTAATATTTAATCCATCTAATCATTAATATTCAAATTTATGTATATGTGTATAGGTATGGGGCTATAAATGTGTATGTATATAGATATGGACATCCATGGTGGCACTTGCCCAGTTGACAGGGATTACATACCCTGAGTTCGATTGTGGTTGCACGTTTGGCTTACTTCCTTTTGTTGTGTTTCAGCTAGGTTGAGCATATTGTTGTTGCATACACATTTATCATCACAGTTATAGGATGCTTTTCGGGGTGCCCTACTGAGATTATTTCTCACCCATGCACATGCATCTCAGTTTACATGAGGACCTTTTGTCTGGTTTTCAGGTTGAGCATGAGTTACATATTGGATAGGTCTGAGTCCCAGTGTGGCATGACTGAGTAGAGCGGCTCGGGTGGTTCTACTGATCGAGCTGTTGCAGTTCGATAGTGTCTAGAGATCGGGTACGTGGGTTGGATCAGATTTAGTAGCAGAGCCCTGTACTTTTACTTTTAGTTTCATTTTTACTTGTATCTAAATGGCCAGCCTAGTGGGTGACTAGTGTTGTATTGTATTGCATAGATTTTTGGGCTTTTACAACATTTTACTATTATTTCTTGTTCAATTCAGTTGTTTATTTCTTCTACACTCTGTTTAAATTCCACTGTGTAAGATACTTATTTATTTACGCGATTTTCTTACTCTGGTATGAGGGCATAGTCTCCCCACTATCACACCCTAGGCCCTCGCTTCTATTCAGAAGCCTCTAGCAATGGGGAGGCTCGCTTGAGGCCTTGTGACTAACCAGCTCACGGCACCGATTTAGTGGCTCCAGGTCGGGACATTACAAAGAGGTATCAGATGAGTTTTGTTTCTTAGTCTTTACTTTTTGGGATATGGCAGACAAGATTATTAAGAATGTGTCAGAACCTGTGATGGATATCGGGCTAGTGCGTCGAGAACACGTGTTCTGATAAGATGTCGTGTTTTCCATGTTTTGGGATTAGTGTTCTGATTTTTCAATGTTACAGTTGTATATGATTTTCTCCTTGAGAAACACACAGGTTCTGTGGTGTTTGATTTACTATGGATCTTTGGATCTTGTCCGTTGGTAAGATTCCATGGATAGATTTTTATTCTTGGTCGAAAAAGGCAAGAGGCGTCTCATGCATCATACTAGGCACATAGGATTCAAATCATATATGCATGCTAGTGTGTGTTTTTACTAACGATTGAGAAATTTGGGTCTTATTACACATACTTTTTACTCTTATGGAAGGTCATGTGGATCTACGTTGAGGCATTGTTGTGAGGATGATGACTCAGTCCTCATGCACAGGTGGTGCAGTTACCCTAGTTGGTCGATATGGCACGTCATGCTTTTTTTAAACCCTTCTTGTTTTTTGTTTCTTGGGTTTGTGGTTATATAGTTGGATCGTTGAGAGTGATGTCGATAAATACCTAGGATTTTCTTGTGAACTGCACCTCATTGTCGTAGATACCCAACAAGTGTTTTCTCATCTTGTCTCTTCTATTTTGGATGGGACCCCCAAGGAGTAGTTCCTCCTGAGGATTCTCGGAGAGGATCAGGGACCTTTTTGGTTGTGTTTTGGTTTTGACATTCATTAGTCGTTGTGATCTTTACCTTCTTCTGAGTGGTTTTGGGTCTTTTGGGATAGTGGTTAGACCTTCTAACCCAGTTGTGAGGATTTTTATGTAGGTCTAGGTAAAATACCGATATACCCTTGATTTTGACTCGACCCCTTGTAGGTCAATGTTTGTTCTATTCTG
The DNA here is from genome assembly GCA_963277665.1 of Viscum album. NCBI lineage: Eukaryota > Viridiplantae > Streptophyta > Magnoliopsida > Santalales > Viscaceae > Viscum > Viscum album. Next base: position 1,141,697,445 of record OY728128.1, on the reverse strand, counting down.
GGGAAACTTGTGTGAGAATAGTTGGGCCGAGTTTTCCAATACCTTTTGGTGGAGCTTGTTTTTCACGACTGACTTCGACGGGAAGGACTGTTTGGGTGCCTGGCCTAGTCTACTAGTGTTTCTGATGTTTCTGTTTCATGTGGCATCATTTGAATATAATCTATTGAATGGATGGTAATGAGATAATAACCGTTGTTTTATGACTTTTCATGGTTTGTAACCTCGTATGTTGTGTTGGAATGTACTTATTTTATAGAGGTGAAATTGGGAAATGTCAGATTACTGTGAAATGGTTGACCCATGCTTGAATCCTGGTTGTGTTTTGGAAAGATTTTAGAATGGCTTGGAGGGAGCTAGAGACATATTTGGTGAAATCATAGAGTACTCCTATTAGAGATGATCATGAGAAATCTTGATTCGTCTTGAGTATGCGAAGAGAGCATCAAGATCCTTTTTTTCTTTCTTAATGTACATCTCTGTTGAGGATGGAACCTGTTCTAGTTTTTCTCTCAGAGTAGTGCAAGAAAATCCATATGGTGGGGTGTTCACTATTGGCATTTTGAGGGTGGTTTTCCTTGTTTAGGGTAAACTGCATTTTTTTCAAAGAGCATTTGAGATCAAAGTTTTCTTTTAAGATAATGACAGGGGTATTCCTATAGTGGGGAGTTCTAGTTTGGTTGTAGTTGAATGTATTCTGTGTAGAAGGTGGTTGTTAATACTATAAGGATGGTCACTGGATGGTCCATATAGCTTTCTTGTGTATATTCTCGGGTTGGTATCATGGATTATGGTCCTTTTACTGGTCTTCTCATGGATGAGAAGGTTTATGGTGGGAAGTTTGTATGAACCCATGTTTTTCTGGACTGTCGTTTTGAGCATAAATTTGAATTTTTGCTGTAGGATGCTCTTGAGGGGTAAAATGGTCATTTTCCCCCACTAGCCGATCTCAGATAATTTTTTTGACAACTCCGTTAGTCCTTGAATAGGGATTTTACCCTGTGACCGGAGTTTGGTGGAAATACGAGCTGTTCGAATTTTAGTGGAATATTTATCATTTAATATTATTAAATTAAATATTAAATTATTTGTGCAGGTTCATTTGTCAATAACTCATAAACGAAGAGTCGTAATAAGATTCTGTCTGCGTCGTTCAGTCCAGAATGGGGAGTTTAGCATAAGGAAGGTATAAACTCATGTCAGGCGTCGGGGCCGGCCCGGTCCCCTTTTTCTTCTTTTCCTTTTCTTTTCTTTTCTTCCTTCTCTTCTATCCTCTTCCTCCTTGCGCACATCTCCTATGACTACCCTTTTTCCATATCCTATGGGATATATGGTTATTGAGAAAGAGGGAGATTTGGAATCCAATATGGGTACAAATTCGAAGCTCTTGACGAGCTGAGTCGGCGTGCGGCAACCGTGAGCCGTGAAATCAACCGAACCTTCGGTGGTTTCCGCCCAATGGTATGGCCATTTATGTTTTCACTATAGATCCTATTAAAAAAAATTTCTAAGCCTTTAATGCTTTATATTTCTTTCTTTTGGCCTCTTAAGGCCTGATCTATTGTTTCGGGGGTGAAAATGGGTGTTTCAGGCGTTTTGAGGGATTTCCCGTCGGAAAACCCAAGAATCCACAGCGTGTGTTCTAGGCGTACACGCTGTGTGTTCTTCCCTTTTCAGGAAGATGAAGTTTTCTTAATAACACATCGTGTACTTTGAGTACATGTCGTGTAGTTGGTGGCTGTGTGAATTAGAACATAGAATAGTGGTTTTTTTAGTACACTCTCTGCACAGTAAAGTACACGCCGTGTAGTGGTACTTGGGCTTGTTTTTTAGTGAAAAAACACACAGGTTAACTTTTTGTGTATAGTATATGCTCTGTACAGTAATGTACACGCCGTTTACTATTACACATGCAGGCCCAATGTGTTCTAGCCATGTACTTCCCCGTTTTAGTAATTTGGGAATATCATGGGCCCTGGAAGTTAGAATTGGGAATGTGAGTAGTCGATTCTGAGCTTTTTTTTGCATAGATCGCGATGGGGGAATCCTTTTAACATATAGAGGTTATATAAAAGGTGTTTTGGGGATTTCTATCAAAATGTGGTGGGGTTCATCTTTCAGTTATCAATTATAGTTGACACCTAAGAGTGAGACATGGTGTGGATGATTAGTTGGGTGTTCAGACAAACTTAGTTGAGACCTTTAATAGGAGATGTGTTGTGATCTATCATTTTTAACCTATGATTTAGAGTAATTTCCCCTTTTGAGACGTTCCCATATGGCATATGAGTCAGTGAGACCAGATACTTCTAAGGATTCCCTGAGGGAATCCATTAATTATGTACTAACCTTTGGAGTTCCTTGTAGGATCCCTCTCTCGTTTTTCCTTTTATAGGACCCATGTTATGTAATTTTTGTGTTTTCCTTCATTTGAGGATCCCATTTAGGATTCCTCCCTTACTCTTCACTAAGGATCCCATGTAGGATTCCTTCGCTCATGTTTACCTGGAGGATTCCGAGTATGATGCCTCCTCTGTGTTTGACTTGAGGGACCTAGCGGGTGCCTATTGTTTGACCAACCCTGAGTTGTTACATCAGTTTTGGGTAGAGATGGTGATTGAGTTTCACCTAGAACCTGTTCCAAAATGCTGATCCCTTTGGGGCTATAGATGTAATGTTGGGTTTGGCGTTCGAGCCACCCTCACAATTTTTTTATATCTAAATTTGGTTTTGCTGATGTTGTAGTGTTTACCATAGGTGCTCCCTGGTTAGTTGCTACTGAGCCTGACGCGTTGTGTATTTCATGTTTTGTTCATCCCTACTATTCCTTGTGTTCTTGAGTAGGTGGTTTTTTCCATTATGTTGAAAGTCATTGATTATTATGTGCAATTATGCCCAATACCCTTGAACGAGGAATTTTCTGTTTACCATTTTACCCATACTGGTTTCCTTCCATGATTGTATGATTTTGTGGAGGTAAATTGGATATGAATAGTGTTGATTTTTATGCTCTGGATGTGTTTAACATGCACGTTCTATTTACGACCGTTGGTCTGCTTAGCCTTTTCGGTCACCTTTCATGTTTTCCATGCCTTTTACTGAAGGGTGGAGGGTTTGTATTCTGACATGTTTGATATGTTGTCGACTAGTTAGCCATGTAGTTTTGTAGGTTTAGATTGGACATATTTCACTACTATGCTCGTTGACCTACAAGGGATCATGAGAACCTGCTGTAGTAGACTATAAGTTGAATTGACCGAGTGAGTTTCCTTAGAGAGTCTTTGAGCCCCTTATGATATGAGAGGAATTGACCATGTGAGCTTCCTCAGAGAGCCTAGAACCACTTGGGTCTATAAGGGGAATTGACTATGTGAGCATCCCCAGAGAGTCCACGATTACTTTAGACTATATGGGGAATTGACCGTGTGATCTCCCTTAGAGAGACTTTGTTTTAATTGAACGACTGGGGCTATAAGGAGAATTGACTGTGTGAGCATCCTTAGAGAGTCCTTGACTACCTTAGACTATAAAGTGAATTGACTTTGTAAGATTCCTCAGAGAGTCGTGTTTTACCTTTGACTATAAGGGGAATTGACTATGTGATCTTCCTCAGAGAGTCTTTATATATCCACATAACTGAACCAGAGGGGTTAGACTATGAGTACTTCCAGGAGGGTTTCTTGTGATTGATTGGTTGAACTAGAGGGTAACTTGTTTTTGTTTAGCTTGTTCAGAGTCATATCTCCTATATTGGCCAAATATAGGTACATGTTGATGGGATTACAGATAAAGAGATTGACTTATTTGATACACACCTTGACTGGCATGATGTCCAACTCAATTACTTTGCATAGGATGTCCAGAAGATCGGGCTTATGATCCCAAGGATTGACTGCTGATGTGGTTTCATATTATTTAATTCACCTAATCATGAATATTCATATTTATGTATCTGTGTATATGTATTGGAACATACATGCGTACGTATATAGATATAGAAATACCTGGTGTCACTTGCCCAGTTGACAGGGATGACATACCCTGAGTTCGACTGTGGTTGCATGTTTGGCTTACATCCTTTTGTTGTGGTTCAGTAGGCTGAGCATATTACTATTTCATACACTTTTAGCAGCACAGTTATAGGTTGCTAATCAGGGTACCCTAATAAAATTATTTCTCACCCCTGCATGTGCACCTCGGTGTACGTATAGACCATATGTCTTCTTTTTATGTTGAGCATGAGTTGCATGGTGGATTGGGTTGAGGCCCAGTGTTGCATGATTGAGCAGAGCGACTGGAGTGGTTCTACTGATCGGGTTGTTGCAGTTCGACAGTGTCTAGAGATTAGGTATGTGGGTTGGCTCAGATTTAATAGTAGAGACCTATACTTTTACTTTTAGTTTCTTTTGTACTTTTATCTATTTGGTCAGCCCAGTGGGTGACCATGTTGTATTGTATTGGATTGTTGTTTAGGATTTTAAAACATTTTACTGTTACAGCTTGTTCTATTCAGTTTTTTATTGCTTCCGCACTCTGTTTACTTTCCGCTGTGTATGATACTTAGTTATTTCCACTATTTTCTTACCTTGGTATGAGGGCATAGTCTCCCCACTATCAAACCCTAGGCCCTTTCTGCTAGTCAGTAGCCTCTGGCATATGGGGAGGCGCGCTTGACGTCTTTTGGCGAACCGGCTTGGAGCATCAGTTTAGTGTCTCTGGGTCAGGACGTTACAATGTGGTATCATAAGAGTTTTCTTTCCGGGTCTTTACTATTTAGTATATGGTAGACAGATGTATTATAAATGTGTCTGAACCTATGATGGATATCAGGCTCGTGCGTCAAGAACACTAGTTCAGGTAAGAAGTCCTAGTTTCCATGGTTTGGGATTGCTATTCTGATTTTGCGATGATACAGTTGTATATCATTTTCTCCTTTAGATATGCAAATGTTTTGTGGTGTTTGATTTACTGTGGATATATGGATCTTGTCTGTTGGTAAGATTCCAGGGATAGATTTTGACTCTTGGTCAGCAAAGGGAAGAGGCGTCTCATGCATCATACTAGGCACGAAGGAATCACATCATATAGGCCTTCTAGTGTGTGTTATTAATGACGACTACGAATTTGGGTCTGCTTAAACATAATTTTTACTCTAATGGAAGGTCATTTGGTTCTACGTTGAGGTGTTGGTGTGAGGATGATGGCTCAGTCCTCTTGCACAGGTGGTGTAGTGACCCCATTTGGTCGATAAGGCACGTGATGCTTTTTTTAACCATTCTTGTGTGTTGTTTATTGGGTCTGTGGTTATCTAATCAAATCGTTCAGAACAATGTAGATAGATACATAGGCTTTTCTTATGAACAAGGCCACCTTGTGGTAGATACCCAATGAGTGTTATATCATCTTGTCTCTTCTGTTTTGGTTGTGACCTCCAAGGAGTTGTTCCTTCTGAGGATGCTCGGAGAGGATTTGGGCCCTTGTAGGCTGTGTTTCAGTTTTGAATTTTGTTGTTCATTGTGAAATTTACCTTATTTTGAGTGGTTTTGGATATTTTGGGATAGGTGGTTAGACCTTCTAACCATGTTGTGAGGCTTTTCTGTAGGGCTAGGTGGAAGACCAAGATACCCTTGTTTTTTACACGAACCCTTGTAGGTCGATGTTTGTTCCGTTCTAGGGAAACCTGTGTGAGAATGGTTGGCCCGAGTTTTCAAATGCCTTTTGGTGGTGCTTGTTTTTCACATATAGCTTCGACAGAAGGACTATTCGGGTGCGTGTCCTAGTTTACCAGGGTTTCTGATGTTGATGTTGCGGGTGGTATCGTATAAATCTAAACTATTGAATAGCTAGGAATGAACCAATGATAATTTTTTAAGAAATTTCATGGTTTGGGACCTCGTAGGTTGTGTTGGAATGTCCGTATGTTATATAGGTGAAATTGTGATATGTCAGATTACCATTAAATGATTGACCTAGATCGATTGTTTCAGTGGTGAAAATGGGTGTTTCGGGCGTTTTGAGGGATTTCCCGTCAGAAGACCCATAATACACAGCATGTGTTCCAAGGGTACACGCCGTGTGTTCTTCCCGTTTGGGGAATACAAAGTTTTATTAAGTACACGCTATGTACTTTGAGTACACGCTGTGTAGTTGGTGGCTGTGTGACTGGCCGTGTGAATTAGAACATAGAATAGTAGTTTTTTTTGGAGTACACGCCATGTACAATAAATTACACACCATGTAGTGGTACTTGGGTATGTGTTTTAGTGAAAACACACACGGGGTAACTTTTTGTGATCAGTACACGCACAGTTACACCAGGAGGCCCAATGTGTTCTTGCCATTTGCTCTGTCCATGTACTTCCCTGTCTTAGTAATTTGGTAATATCTTAGGCCCTGGAAGTCATAATTGGGCATGCGAGTAGTCAATTATGTGAGTTCTTCTACATATATTGTGATGGTGGTATTCTTTTGACATTTAGAGGTCATATAAATGATGTTTTGGGAGATTCTATCCAAATGGTGGGGTTCTTCCTCACGTTATCAAGTTCAGTTGACACCTAAGAGTTGGACTTGGTTTGAATGATAAGTTGGGTGTTCAGACCAACTTAGTTGATACCTTTAAAAGGAGATGAGCTACGAGCTATCTCCTGTAACCTATGCTTTAGAGGAAATTTCCCTATTGATATGTTCCCTTCGGGCCTAGGATTCTTTGAGACTGGATACTTCTAAGGATCCCCTGAGGGATGCCTTTACTTCTGTACTGACCTTGGGAGTTCCTTGTAGGATCCCTCTCCCATTTTTCCTTTGATAGGACCCATGTTATGGAATTTCTATGTTGTCATTACTTTGAGGATCTTATGTAGGATTCCTCCCTTACTCTTCACTAAGGATCCCGTGTAGGATTCCTTCACTCGTGTTCACCTTGAGGATCCCGAGTATGATTCCTCCTCTATGTTTGACTTGAGGGACCCAGCGGGTGCCCGTTTTTTGACTAACCCTGAGTTTTTACATCGTGTTTGGGTAGAGAAGGTGATCGTGTGTCACCTAGAACCCGTTCCAAATTGGTGATCCCTTTGGGGATATGGATGTATTGTTGGGATGGGCATTTGATCCACCCTCACTATTTGTCTATATCCGACATGGTTTGTTGATGCAGTAGTGTTTACCAAAGGTGCTTCCTAGTTGGTGGATGTTGTGCCTGACGCGAGGTGTATTTCTTGTTTATTGGATGCCTACTATTTCATGTGTTCTTGAGTAGGTAGTTTGTGCCTTTCTGTTGAATGTCTTTGAGTATTATGTGTAATTATGCCAAATACACTTGAACATTGTATTGTGCATTTACCGTTTTACCCCAGTTGTTTTTATGATATGCTTGTATGCTTGTGTAAATGTAAATTGGATATAAATAGTGTTGATTGTTATGCTTTGGATGTGTTTCCCATGCATGTTTTGTTTACGACCATTGGTCTACTTAGCCTTTTCAGCCGCCATTCCTGTTTTCCATGCCTGTTGTTGAAAGGTGTAGAGTTTGTATTCTGACATGCTTGATATATTGTAGACTGGTTAGCCAAGTATTTATGTAGGTTTACTTTGGCCACATTTCACTGCTATGCTCGTTGACCTACACAGGACCATGAGAACCTGGTGTAGTAGACTATAAGGGGAATTGACCAAGTGAGTATCCTTAGAGATTCTTTCATCCCATTAGGCTATGAGAGGAATTGACTGTGTTAGCTTCCCCAAAGAGCCTAGAACCACTTGGGGATATAAGGGTAATTGACCGTGTGAGCTTCCCCATAGAGTCCATGACTGCTTTAGAATATAAGGGGAATTGACCGTGTGATCTTCCTCAGAGAGTCTGTGACCTTGGGGCTATAAGGTAAATTGACTATGTGAGCTTCCTCAGAGATACCTTGACTACCTTAGACTATAAGAGGTATTGACTGTGTGAGTTTCCTCATAGAGTATTGTTTTACCTTTCACTATAAGGGGAATTAACTGTGTGAGCTTCCACAGAGAGTCTTTATATATCCTTATAACTAAACCAGAGCCATTAGACTGTGAGTACTACCCCGATGGTTTTTTGTGATTGATTGGTTGAACTAGAGGGTAACTTGTCTTTGTTTAGCTTTTTCAAAGGAATATCTCCGGTGTTGGCCGAAGCAGGTATATGTCGATGGGATTATGGACCCATAGATTGATTTATTTGATATACACCTTGAGTGCCCGACGTCCAGCTCAATGCCCATGCACAGGATGTCCATAATATTGGGCTTATTGTCCCAATGATTGACTGTTGATGCAGTTTCTTATTATTTAATTCACCTCATCATGAATATCCATATTTATGTATATGGGTATAGGTATGATAATATACATGTGTACGTATCTAGATATGGACATCCATGGTGGTACTTTCCCAGTAGATAGGGATTATATACCCTAAGTTCGATTGTGGTTGCATGTTTTTCTTATTTCATTTTTTTGTGTTTCCGCTAGGCTGAGAATATTGCTGTTACATACAATTTTAGTAGCACAGTTATAGGTTTCCTGTTGGGGTGACCTACTAAGATTATTTCTCACCCCTTCACATGCACCTCAGTATATGTGTAGACCTTTTGTCTTCTTTTTTAGGTTGATCACAAGATGCATGGTGGATAGGGCTGAGGCCTAGTGTTTCATGATTGAGCGGAGCAGCTCGAGTGGTTCTACTGGTTGAGTAGCTACAGTTTGACGGTGTCTGCAGATCGGGTACATGGGTTGGCTCGGATTTATTAGAAGAGCCCTGTACTTTTACTTTCAGTTTCATTTTTACTTGTATCTGTATGGTAAACCTAGTGGGTGACTAGTGTTGTTTTGTATTGCATATGTGTTCGGGCTTTTACAACATTATACTATTATAGCTTGTTCTATTCAGTTGTTTATTGCTTCCACACTCTGTTTAATTTCCACTGTGTATGATACTTAGTTATTTCCTCTGTTTTCTTACTCTGGTTTGAGGGCATAGTCTCCCCACTATTACACCCTAGTCCCTCACTGCATGTCGGCAGCCTCTGGCGCATGGGGAGTCGCACTTGAGGGTTTGTTGTGAACCATCTCCGAGCACCGGTTTAGTGGCTCCAGGTCGGAACATTACAAAATTCTTCTCGTTTCGAGTAAATGGTGACATATGTGATGTTGTCCTAGATAAATATGGTATTAATGTAATATAATAGCCTATTATCCGAAAAAATCTCTACAAGTCCATCACATTCTTATGTGGCTCCCAGGATAACAACGCCTCATCCTTGGTAGGGATCACTTCCACTTCATCCACTAAGATAACTTGTCCCAAAAAGGGGACCTCCTAAATCAATAATTTAAACATTGATAGTTTTCCATAAATTTAGTGCTCTCAGATTATCTACAGAACCATCCTTAGGTGTCTCACATACTCTACCTCAATCATCGAGTACATGAGGAAATCAATGATAAAGATTACAATGAACTGGTCTATGCCAGGAAGAAAGATCGAATTCATGAGTCCCATTAACAGTACTGATGAATTATTAATTCTAAAGGGAATCCCCATGTACTCATAATGACCATAAAACCATAAAAAGCCATCTTCTGTATATCTTTATCCCGTACTCGCACCTGGAGATAGCCAAATATGAGTTCAATGTTTAAGAACCATCATTACACAATAAAATGATAAAAGAGGTCACCAATCCTCAACAGTAGATACTTGTTCTTCATGGTCACCTGGTTTACGTGTCGTTAGTATACATACTACCATAAGGTCTTCTCTGCCTTTTTCGCAAACAAAACTGGAGCTGCCCTGGGTGAAACATAGGGCCTCATGAAACCCTTCCTCTAAAAGTCCTCCAATTTCACCCTCAAATCACAAAGATCTATGGAAACCATCTAATTTTCTGGTGCAGATATCAGTTCCATCCTGCGCTGTAAATAAATGCATAAATATATTTCCTGGTGGGTATTTAATGTTATAATATACTCAAGAAATGCTTGCACGTACAACACCACCACTTCTAGAAATTTGAATCTCATAACATCTACTTAACTGAGGGTAAGGATATCCAGTAGATGAGTAATTGGATGAAACATCTTATGCATGATTCCATAATCTGGTTCCAGGGATTAATTTTCACTAAAAAAGGGAAATCTCATTTCATCGTTGTATACATACCATAAATTTCTCCTAAAATATTCAATATGGGCATATACTGTGGATATCCAATCCATATCGAGAGTGACGTTGTATGGCCTCGATGCTTCCACCAGGAGGTTCAAACCGAAACTCTCCCCTCAATGGGTCAAGTCAGAATTTTCGCATAGATGTGTGATCATTGAGTTATTTCCATTAAGTTTCTCCCAGATTAAGAGTCCAGTCCATAGATCAACTGAAATATATAGGTTTCAATCTAGATACATGGAAATAAAGGAATGAAAATAACCAATGTCTATCATTACTATACCTAAATTAGTAAAACATAGATTATACCCCAAATCATTCCTAGAGCCCTTGGGTCATATATGTAGACCAAATGTAATTATCCCCTCCCTTGTCCCCTAGCTCTTGAATCCTAGTGTGGTCATAAAAATGGTTGTGGTGGTAATAAGTTGAAACATCGACCACCTCATACCACTCTCCCAACTACTCTTCCAAATTCTTCACCCTAATGATATTCCTACTCCTATTCATGTCTCTACCTTGGTGGTCTTTTTATAGTCACCCAATCTGAAACACGATGGTTTGGACAATATCTACCGATATGTCCCCTACTGTCACATGAATAGAACCACCTCTCCATAGAATGACTAGAACCACCCTACAATACCTTAACTGCAGATCATCTATCCTAGGACCTTCTTCGAAAATATATCCCTTCCCCATGTTCCTTAGACTGATGTATGCTCCATGTTGTCGAGGTCCGTGCTCCTACTTATCTACTGTTGACTATAACCAGTTGTTTCTTCTTAGCTGAGAAGCATTCAACCCACAAAGCTCTCTCAATCACCCTTGCATAAGTTGGAATTCATATATAGACAACAATTTCTAGAATGTATCTACATAGACCATACTAGATGGTCTTAGTTCTGAAGTACAGATCTATTTCCGTATCTATTGAGTACCAGAATTGTTTGGTGAAGCTTAATGAATAATCATCCACTATCATGTCACCCTACTAGAGATGAATAATCTCATCAATATGAGAATATATCAACGTAACTTGTGTTAAATGCCCTTTATTGAGAAAATTGAACTCTTTCCACAAGTGATCCACGTCGTGGTTACTTTGGGTGGCCAAACTGCACCGACACCTAGCTATGATGTGTATAAAACTCATAGTCGGAACAACCATCTAATAATATGGTTTCTATACTAGGTATAAAACATTGGTCTCCACCTAAATCCAGTCCTTCGATGCTTGAGGGTCGGGCTCACCTTGCAACCTGAGGGGTATCTGTCTTTGAAACTCATGGAGTGGGATCATCCAATTCTCTTCATTTGTTGGTACTGTGGGGACCATGTATTACTCAAAATCTAGCAATATATAAGGTGCACCACTTAGAGGTGAACTCTTGGGAACGAGTCCATATATCGAAGCCTCTTCACTGAGGGGGTCGTCTTTGTGATCGAGATACTGGATCCTAGATATTCTGCATCATGGAAAACTCTTATAAGAAAAAATGGTGTACCACTGTCAAGGATTATATCTGGAGAGAAAACTCAAGATATAAATTGAAACCATAGCCCATTACTATATTATTCATGTCCCTTGAAACCATTTTATCATGCATCGAGTCGAAAAATAGGTTATTAGAGTCCTGATGCATAGATAAATCGGTCGTTCACACCAACACTTGAGTCCAAGGGCTATAAACTAAACTCGAAACACTTAAAACTGTTTCCCAAACCGAGCTCACATACTCTCGATGATAAGGTCGACCTGGCCATCTCTGATACCACTCTTTCAGGGCCTATCCCTATGTTTCTCATACCATGACTCCCCAATACCACCTCAAATAGGCCAGGGGATTGTGACTATAACTGAGTTGGCATATCACTAACGTGGGAGGAATTTCCTATGTACCTTTACACATGAAACCATCTCCAAGCCCAAAAAATGTTGAAATGTGAAAAACACCATGTAAAAAATGCATATATAACACTTTATACCAACCAATGTGCATGATATTAATGGAATGAAATTAAAGTTAATTGAACTAGAATAAAATACCACCAAAAGGAGTCTGTAAACTACAAGTCCAACCTGTAAAAAAAGGTACTTTGACTACTACCTATAGCCATAAGAACACCTCAACTGACCTAATCTCACAAACCTCTATTTGGTCCGGGACATCCTAGGACATCTTCAAGAGGTCTCTCATCTACACAATACACTAATCATGTGGGAAAATCCTGTGCATGGGTGAGTATAACCATACTATGTATGACACCCCAAAAAAACACATCAATAAAAAAATGAATGTTCAATTATCTCTACACAACTATATGTCTACAAAACATATAAGAATATCCAGATATAATGAATTGAAGAGATATAGTCTATAGGTTAGTCATGACTACCACATACTAACACTAGGGATTCATATTTAATATTTAATGAAACCCTTAACTAAGAGCACCCAGTCCTGAGTCCAATAGCATTGATGATGTCTGTCTGAGAAGTACTATTTTTCAAGAATCGTTATGAGAGAGATATACTGACATATATGAAAAGAGATATGATTTGTAGATGAGGATCATAGTGAAGTACATGGTGTGATACCAAAAACTCTATCTGGATTAGCCCGCTATGTAAGGTATTTATTCCCTATAATGTTTTTCACGTTTGTTGGCACCAAAATATTGGACGCAAAGAGGATATGGAAAAGAAGCTCGTGTGTTGCCTCGTGAAGCACGGACGTGGAGGACCCCCGAGAAATGCGGCCATCGCGAAGCCCCATAGGCGGTAATGCTCCGCAAAGGGCCTGACGTTCGCGACACCCTGCGAAGCCCAAAGGCAGTAACGCTCTGCGAATGCCCTGACGTTCACGAGCCTGCTACAGAGTAGCGGAGGTGGTAACCCTCTACGAACTAGGTTGACGTTTGCGCCCCACCGCGAAGCAACTGCCTCCCCTTCGCGCTGTGTGAGCTCTACTCCGCGGTTCCCCTTGGCTATAAATATCGGGCTGTCCCTGAGCCTGACAGGATGGACAATCCGACCTTTCACCTTCTCAGCTCCCGAATCGCGAAGCACCCTTCGCCCTAGGAATCATGAGCTCCATAAGGTATTTTTGCTTCATGAGAGGCCTTCGCCTTGTCTTGTTTTGATCCCATCTTCCAAGAGGGATACCCTTCGCGATGCCTAAGGGCATTCGCGAAGGAATGGGATTCCCAAGGGAACCCGGGCTTCCATGGAGCGTTTATGCTCCGCAAAACACCCATCTTGTACACGTGATCCACATGCCAAGGCAGGATCACTGTAGTTCTCAAAGCACACTGCTTCATAGCACCTTTCTTCGTGAGGTGATGCTCCGTGAACACCCTTCCACTTCATGAAGCACCTCCCATTTTCACCTTCGCCCCATGATAAGGCCAAGGCACTCTACTTCGTGAAGAACACCCCTTCGCAAGTGTTTTCCACTGCGCAGAGCACCCAAGTCCTACAAGGCCCCTACCTATGGACCCCTCTGATTGGAAATTCCTCTTCTTGTGCGGCCCTCCAGGCTTGCACGATGTGATTTCAAAGTCCCTTGGATGACACCACCCGTAGAGTTTCCTTGCCAAATGATTCTTCGCATAGGCATGTTAATGGATATTGCTTCTTCACATAGCCACGCTAATGTGGACCCCTCGATGGTTTGCTCTGTAACCCCCCTTCTACATGGCTTTGCTGGTACCTTCCCTCCCACCAGGAGCAGAGGGTACCGGTTATGTAAGTCCCAGGGGTGCGGAGTAAGCCCACCTCATCTGAGATGAAGGACGTTAAACTGCCAAGCACCATGTCCTCAACACATGACGTTAAACTGTGACCCGACCCCATGCCTCGCATGCAAGGTCCCTCCATCTCAGACATTCTTTACGCCACTCGTCTCCATGGGAATGGAATCTTCCTTACATGGAATGAGATCCTCTCTTTTGGAGTGGCGTTTGTCTGCGGAGGAAGGGCTGCCTCAGAGCATAAGCCCCTAGCCTCTCTTGCAGATGGTACCACCCATGCACCTCCGTACTTCCCCACTTCCTCGGTTCCAAGGCCAGCGAAGGACATAATAGGGAAGTGAGACACCTCTTAGGTCTCAAATCCCTCTCCCACTGTGCTTTGTCGCACCCTGGGCCTCCACCTTGGAGTATGTCCCAGCACCATTGGCCGCCTAACGAGTAAGCCCCTCCTCGATTCCCACGGACGCACTCTTTGTGACGTGATCGTCAGGTCCCTGCAACCTCTTGTTTCTCACACCGAGCATGAATCACGTGATCTTAGATTAAGCACTGGCCCTGACCCCCACATCAAGAGAACTATGGGGACTTTGATCCATGTCAAGGCATGGTATGTAGGAAGCCTCCATGAGGTTCAAGACCACCACTCGGTCGTTCCTTCACGTCGAGTTCCACCCTCTTCCAGCATGACGTTAAATTGTATTCCCCCGTCCAGAATGACATTAAACTGCACACTAGAACTACGTGGTGTTTCATCCATGTCAAGGCATGGTACGTAAGAATCCTCCATGAGGTTCAAGACCTCCTCCCGTCATTTATTCACGTCAGGTTACACCCTCGTCTTGCACGATGTTAAACTGCATTCCAGTCCAGCGGTAAGCCGTTGTGACCATCCTGAACTACATGGTCTTTGATCCATGCTAAGGAATATTATGTAGGAAGCTCCATGAGGTTCAATCCCACCCCCACCAATGGACCCCTGGTACTCTTTCACGTCGGCCTTCTGATGAAATCCAATTTGAACTATGTGGTCTTTGATCCGTACTAAGGCATGGTACGTAGGAAGCCTCCACGAGGTTCTAGCCCACCACCACTAGTGGACCCCTGGTCCTCCTTCACCTCAGCCTTCCGAAGAAATCCAAATTGAACTACGTGGTCTTTGATCCGTGCTAAGTCATGGTATGTAGGAAGCCTCCATGAGGTTCAATCCAACCACCACCAGTAGAACCTTGGTCCTCCTTCACATTGGCCTTCCGATGAAACCCAACATGAACTACGCGGACTCTTATCCATGCTAAGGCATGGTACGTAGGAAGCCTCCATGAGGTCCAAGCCCATCACTCATTGGTCACTCCGACCTCCTTCACGATGGTTCACCAGCACTTGGGCAGCCTATAGTGTAATCCCCACACCATCTGAACCAAGGTCCTCCTCTGTGTCGGCCTTCCGGCATCAAATTTGAACTGCGTGGTCTTTGATCCATTCTAAGGCATGGTACGTAGGAATCCTCCAAGAGGTTCAAGCCCCCACACCACCTGGACCCCTGGTCCTCCTTCACATCGGCCTTCCGGCATCCAACATGAACTACGTGGTCTTCGATCCATGCTAAGGCATGGTACGTAGGAAGCCTCCATGAGGTTCAAGCCCACCTGGACCCCTGGTCCCTTCATGTCAGTTCAACGACCCCATATCCTAGGGCCACCTCAGAGTGTATGCCCCATTTCATACTGAACTACACGGACTTTTATTCTCTAACACAGGGATACATAGGAAGTCTCTTCAAGACTCAAGACCAACACTACCATCATCTTCACGATGGTCCCATCTCACCCCCTCCACTCCATGTACTTCTCCATCAACCATCCTGATTCTTACTCAGGCCACCACATCCTGGTGAGATCATTCCACCCCATTCCCCTCCATAGCATTCGGGAAGCCGCCCACAGGCTGGCCCCAGTATCAGTATTCCCTCAAGGGGGATTCTTCAATCTGAACCACTCCATCTAGTGTTCTGATAAGGTCGATCCATCTCCGTTGGACGTTAAACTTGCGGCATACCCTGTGTTAAACATGGAAAGATGAGGAAAACCTTAGATACATGCCTATGGCATACAATACCCCATGTTCGATGTAGGATGCATCGGGCTTCCGCGCCCTCGAGAAGCCCTATAATAAGGGACCAACAACAGACATGCCAATCCCCCAGTGTTCAGACACGTTAATGATGCCTCGACGTGACTACTCCCCCAACTAAAGGTTGTTTCCCTAACTGGACCCTTTAAAATATCCTGACAGAAGCAGTGTAATTAATTGGAGTCCATGAAAATATGGCACTGGGAAGAGTGTCACGAACAACATATTAAATCTATGAGGGAGACCCGGACTAGGTGACGAGCTCTGAGGAGGAATCCACAGATGGAAGAAAAGACATCCTATCTTCCCGTTTCAATCAAGGAGCAGACGTCCCTGAACAAGGAGCGTATGTTTCCCTCCTTTGGAAAGCAGGAATGTGGGGAAACAAGAAAGCCACACATGTCGCGCCCAAGCGGACTGACGCGCGTGCCCCGACGAAAGCGTCAGAAACAGAAATGGTGAACCCGACGTGAAATTTCTTCTCCTCAATATGGAGATTAGTAGCACTTGAGAAATTAGTATATTGACGTGTTACCAGATTCAGATATCCGGCACCGGGCCCCGCTGAGAAAATAACAGGCCTGGTGTGAAACTCTTCGGAAGTTGGGGTAGTAGAACGTGGGGTATTCCGTTCTACAACATTGATGGAGTGGATTCCTCTTACCATCCACAGAAGACGGAATGATGTTGGGGCACTGGTTGTCAATTTCCTCTCCTCGCAGTGCTGATGATTTAATCTCCCTTATTCTCAGGAATCAGGTTACTCCTCTAGGGACATGATCGCCGACCACCCACTTATGCAGGGGCAGGGGAAATACCAGCATAGCTGCTCCGCATGGCTCCACTAATGCTACAACGGTGTCTGCATCCACGAGCGTGGGATGCCCACACCCCCTCTCCCCATTGGAAGACATCCAACGAATGGTGATTAACGATCTCATACGTCGTTATGAGGAGGAGGGAATAATCCCAACTCGAGATATGGCCTGCCTGGACCTGGAGGCATCTAGGCCCGCCGTCAACACCACCCATGAGGGCCGCTCAGGGAGACCTTGCTCCCCACCCCAACATTCTATCGTTTCGGGAGCCTGTCCCCGGAACGCCTCGACGACACTCTTCCATAAGCTGATGAGGTGGGTCATGTCCGGATCAGCCTGGCCAGGGCCCCGATTCAAGGACTCCAGGAATGGGCCCCCACCCGGCCACGTCAGCGCCGCCACCCGGCGTTACCACAGGAGTAGGGAGGCTATGCCCATGCACCACCTGCACCGGCTCGTCTGACCTGATGCCAGCGTCGGGCCCGACCTGAGGATGCCCATCAAGGGATGTTGACGTAAACAGCTATAATGGCCCGAACCACCACTGACAAGCAACATGAAGCCTCTTCAAGCACTGAGCAGGGGAACTCCTACGCTCGGCCAGGATCAAGTCCCCAACCGCCCCATGGGCAGGCTGGGTTGACTCTATGGGTCGCAGGCCTGAGTGGTGATCACCGTGAACCAATTCGTGGTGATGTCACCCCGTACGGAGGCCCTCCCTGTAACACCCCTCCACAGAGCGTGGGCCTTCCCTTGTCCAAAGTTCGTCATAGAGGTATGCCTCGTGCTACCCCAAACACGAATGAAGACCTGCCCAATGGCAGTGACACTTGGCGCGGAAGTCTTTCTCGTGCCCATCACACTGGGTATAGGATTCCTCCTCCTCACCCCAACCGTCGATGTGAAGGCATTTCCCATCCGGTCCCTCTCCAATGTGGGGATCATCCCTACATTCTTTCCACAACTGGCGAAGGTCCTCCTCACCCTGACAACCAAAGTGGTGAAGGTCAGCCTCACTCCACACGCACCAAGCATTGAGGTCCTCCCCATGCTCCCGCCAGTTCCAACGGAGGTTTCTCCTGCTCAGGTGTTTTCTATGGAGTTCCTCCCAAAGTACCCTTTGACATCTTCCTTGGTTCCCCTCATACCCCGGCCGTCTCAAGTGGAAGTCCTCTCCGCCACGATGCCAGCACGGCCCTGCGACTACATGTCGAGAATCAGACTTGTCCTGAAGAGCCATCCAGGGGCAGGAAGGTGGGTCGTCGCCACCACAAGAAGAATACTGGGAAGGCCTAGGTGGAGATAAAACCAGCCCGCTTCTTAGATTCTGAAGCAGAATGCGACTCAGCGATGGAGCCTTCTCCCCGTTCCTCCATATCAAGAACCGGGGCAGGAACAAGGCGTGTTAGCCTCATCCTTCCAGAATGCGATGTATATAGGATTCCAGCCTCTCTCCACAGGTACATCTAGGAGGAGGATATTGTGGTAATCCTGCAGGTTCTAACCATACAGTCACCACCGTCTTCACCAGAAGCGCCCTCTACCTCAACCAGAGATCACGAAGAGCTATTTTGGGAAGCGATGGCGGTTGAGTGAAATGGTGACCCATCACTGGTAACCGTGATCCCTGTGCCATGGGCTATGGCTATCATCCCATCGTGTCGTGACATTGTGGTCAGGTCACCGCACTCCTTGGAGGATGGCATGGAATTCAGTGGTCAGTCGGCTCGTTCGCTGTATTCTCTACCGCACAGCTTACTGTCCCAGCAGTCCGCCTCGGTACCACTACCGGTTCCTCAGCTGCCTACGGTTGACGAGTGGGGCAATACGGGGCCAGACCCTGAATCCGAGCCCAGGAGCGTCTAGAACATTTTCGTGGCGGATCACCTCCCAGAGAATTTCTGGCCAACGGTAGCACCGAACTTTTGCGCACCGGAATCCCTTACCCCAGAGGAAGTAGGGTTCTTCCATCAAACCCTATGGCCGACACACTTCCGCCTTCATTATGAACAGGTAGTGTACCCCAGGAATTGAGAGCACTTTGAGGAAATCAGCAAGCAATTCCACCTTGTCGATTTGGCCGCACACCCTGTGGCCCAGCACCCTGAGTCACCAGGCCGCTACAGCACCCTTCAACGGAAATGCATTCAGAGTCTCAAAGTACTCCGCAGAATCATCAGGGAAGCTACCCCCCATGTGCATGTCTATGGATGGGGATAGTATTATTCCCTCCTCTTCAGTCATATCCGACGGTAGCCCGATTCGTTATGTGATATTGAGTACATGCCCCCAAGAGGGGTAACAGTCCACATGGATGACGTAGTGGAAAAGGAGGATGATCTAGAGTTTGTAAATGGAGACTTACCCCCTGAGGGTGTACCACCATTGTTGGACACATCAGATAGCATTACCCACCAACAGAGGAACCTTTTAAGCCTCCCTGCGCCCACCGAGTCACTAGTACTCAGTCGGAATGCCGGTAAGGGTAAAGAAAATATCTGAAATTTCAAGCACTCTGACCCATCCGCCTCAGTGCAGAAGACAGACGAAGACCCCAAAAGGGCCGCATTGTGCCAGCAGCTCAATGAGCAGAAGAGGTTGGTCGACGAAATCCTGGTCGAGCGCGCTGCAGAGCGGCGACCCGATTATGGTAATACCAAGTCGGGGCAGCAGGGACAGGAAGAACTCCCCCCCCCCCCGGCGAGATGCCTCCGGGAAACCTTGATCGTGCTACTTATGCAGACAGGGTAGAAGCCGGAACTCACGGAAAGAGGGTGTGGTACGTCTCGCCAAACCCTCCTGAACGGTGAGGCAATCCAAGGAATCCAACCATTGTTCCCCTAGCCTCCCTGAGGGTCGTTCCGCCAATCGCTCCACGATCCATTGAAGTCATTTACCATGTCTAAGAACCCGGAAATGCACTCATGGTTAAGGATCCCCGTCAAGACAGAGACCCCCACCCGAATGATCCTATAGCGACACTCATTTCCCGCCTCGAGGCATTGGAAACACGGCAGGTGGAAGTCCCACCAGATGGAAAGTCATATCCCGCATGGGTGGATAATATGCCTGCACCCCTGGGTTTTGGGAATCCCACTTTTTCACCCTTTAATGGGGTTGGGAATCCTCCACAGAACTTGTACCACTTTTCTTCCAGGTGTGGCCTTATGTTGGGGACCCCGATACAGCAGGAAGCCGCCAAACTCCGATGTTTTGTGCAGACATTAGAGGGTCATGCATTTTTATGGTACAGCCAACTCCCTATCGGATCGGTGACGGGCTGGAAGGATCTCTTCTAGAAGTTCTTATACCAGTTCAGCTCCACCACACGAAAGACTAGCATCGAGGACCTCTTCAAGTGCAAACAAAGGCCTGACGAGCGAGTCGCGGACTTCATCACCTGGTGGAAGGGGCTTACATACTCCCTCGACATGGCACTAACTCAGAGAAATTACTAAAGATGTGCATAAGGAATGTTAAAATAGAATTGGTTCCTTACCTGATCACCCAGAACTATCCTGGAGGGTTCCGGGACTTCTCAGATAAGGCACAGCGCCTCGAGGAAGCTCTACAACAGGCTAGTCAGGCACGTCTGTCGCCCCCTGTGATCCCAACAAGGAGGGCCAGAGCTAAGCCCGCTGTAGTGCCCCAAGCAGAAGCCCCCATGAAGCTAGAGTTGCTACTAGTAGTGCCATACCGCAACCTCGCAGAGGCCATCCGCCTCAAGCACAAGCTCATGCCCAGCAACGACCACCTCAGAACCGACCGGTTCCCCCGCGCAATGCGCCACAACCGCCTAGGTGGGATAATGAGGCTTCGCCTCCTTGGCAGGCCCATCAGGCCCCTAGTTAGGTCCAGGCTCCCAGAGCTCCCTTTCCGGAAAGAAGACACCATACTTACTCCTTCAATGAGAATCAGGTCCCTGGTTATTTCTGAAGTGCCCTAGAGCAGGGGATTGTGTGATTACCCGAGTGCAGAAGGCCGGTAGAGGAGAATCTCACTGATCACCCTAACTACTGACCCTATCACCGGATCCTGGGGTACACCCTCAAGAAGTTCTTTGTGTTTAAATATTGGCTCCAAGACCAGGTCAACAAAAACATAGTCAGGCTAGGCCCATCCCCAACACAGGTAGCATGAGTCTTTGTCAGATCAGAATGCGGTAGTGATGACAAAGGCGAGTGGAAGCAGGTTCCCAGTCGTGGGTCCTAGAAGTACGATGGATGGATGGATCTTAAAACAGTCTCTCGTGCCCATGGAATCATTCGGGCTCGCCTGAATCAGCCAGAGCCTTTAGAAGATGAGATCAGTACCTTTGCGTCATCATCACAGTCGACCTCTTCCCAAAAGGGAAAGCAGTGGTGGCGCAAGAAGAAGCAACGTACTCCACCACTGACGTCGTCATCCTGCACTCTCGGTGACTTCATGCCCTCTGAGATGGGGATTCCCCCCAGAATCCGCCCAGTTCTGGATGATTGTTCAAGTGACAATCAGGGGTACACTTCGTTTAATACTGTGGAGCGGGTAAATCCCCACATGACTCCCGACAAGGGGGAACGCCGGGCGAGCCTCCCCAATGTCCCCAGTCGACGTCAATGTCGGCAGAACTATGGCCACATGGGTCATCAAGGTAAATTGGAGGGTACATTCAGTGAGGCCGTGCACGCTATTGAAACCATACAGCAGGCCTAGCGCAGAGCTCAGCACGTGCAACCTCATTTGGTGCCCTCAGATCTACCTCTGTCGTCGTTTGTGCTACTAGATCAGGCAGAGTTGTCTCATCTGCACCGCGGCCAGCCTCACCCTACTACAGGCTAGTCTCAGTTGTCCGGTCTTCATCCAATATCCACCCTTCAGGCCTCAACTAGAAGGCGGTGGGATGTACCCAGTACCAGCTAGCCACTGGTCCCGCTAGTAGGGCCCGTCATGCCTCCAATTGCAGAGCGACCTTCTGTAGGCAGAAGCTCCCGTCTGGCATGGAAGTATGATGTTCTGAAGAACCTTTTCGGAATTCCATCAAGGCTTTATATACTCGAGGCTCTTCGTCTGTCGTCTGAAATGCATGAGGCACTTTCCGAGGCCATAAGGAGCCCCCTCTAGTTTGAGACGGAGGTAGCAGCTGTAGAACCCTTCCACTCTGAGTTAATTGAAAATGCCAAATGCCAGGTAGTTATCTTGTTCTCCAGTGAAGATGAAGACCCTCCTATACAGGGGTACATTCACCCACTATACATCACTGCTCAGTTCAACGGCGTGGAAGTCCGCCACTGTCTTGTCGACACGGGTTCTGGGATTAACCTAATCCCGACTCGGACACTGCGAATGCGGGGTTTGTCTGAGGACGATTTAATTCCCTCTGACCACAGAATCTAGGGGTACGACAGGGCCGAACAATACCCGGTTGGCAAGATCCACTTGAAGACCAAGTTCGGTGGCTTAATTTCTAGCCCTGAATTCATGGTTTTCTTCCAGGATATCACATACAACGCATTGATGGGCAGGCCATGGCTCCATATGCATGCAGTGGTCCCTTCGTCATATCACCAATGCCTCAAATACTCCCTCAACGGTCAAGTAGGTGTGATCCAAGGAGATTCATCTCCTTTTGCCTCTTGTGAAGCCCATTATTTAGATTCTAACCATTAAAAGAGCAAGGACAAGAAAATCCTAGCAAGTGAGGTTGAACCCGCCCTGGCCACAAGTGATCCCTGAGTAGGTACGTATGACGCCTACATCTTCCCAATATATTGGTTGGAGGCCACGAACCCTGACATGGGGCAGTGTTTTGTTGTTTCGGGTGCAAGAGGAAGGCATATCCCCATGTCCAAGCGATGATGGAAAATCACCTCGTACTCCTACACCAACCAGGCTCAGATGATTTCTGAACCTCCTACCCCTGTACGGTATTGGGACGCTAGGCTCATGGCAACGGTGGTACATCATACATGTCTCCTCCACCAGGCTGGAATCAACTGGCTCAAGCCGACGCACGACTACTTCTTTGATATCATCAAGCATGGCCCCTTGGGCTGAAGACCAGATGGGATTGGATTGACTGACTTCATCGCTATGGTCTCAGTGGTGCGTCAGTCTAATGATGTGATGACCACTTTCACCGAAGCCGGCACCAGCCGCCCATCAGGGATTGATAACTCAGAAGAAGCTCCCCCAGTGGAAGATCCCTCCATAGGTGGAGAAGAGGATCTGGAGGATGCTCCCCCTGCCTTTGATGGAGGCGTCTCTACCATGGTTGATGAACTGGTACATGTGAACCTTGGTAGCAAGGCAGATCCGAGACCCACATTAATTAGTGCCACCATGCCCCTCAAGGAGAAGTAATGGTACGTGGACTTTCTCAAATAGAATTGTGATGTGTTTTCTTGGAGTTATGACGAGGTGTTGGGACTAGATCCTCGGGTATCCGTCCACCATCTTGGTCTCCCGACAAACCTTACCGGGTTCAAATAGCCTCCCAGAAAGATGCACCCTTCTCACGGTGCCATGGTTGAGGCCGAAATTTATAAGCTCGTAAAATCCAACTTTGTCAAAGAAGTTCAGTACCCCATGTGGCTTGCCAACATTGTGCCTGTTAGGAATAAGAACAGGCAGATCAGAGTCTGCATCGACTTCCGCGATCTCAACCGCCACTGTCCGTAGGATGATTTTCCCCTCCCAGTGATAGAGTTGTTGATTGATGCCATGACCAGTTTTCAAGCCCTCTCATTCATGGATGGGTATTTCGGGTACAAACAGATCTGGATGGCCCCCATGGATGAAGATTCCACTGCCTTCAGGGCTCCCCAAGGTACTTTTTGTTACCAGGTTATCCCTTTCGGACTGAAGAATGCAGGTTCCACCTATCAGCGGTCCATGCATCGCATATTCAAGCCGATTATCAGGACACTGGTGGAATGTTATGTGGATGATCTGGTGGTCAAATATCACCAGCGCCCGGACCATCATAAAGACCTTGATAAAGTATTCGGCTTCCTATGTTCCCACCACTTGAAGATGAACCCGCTATAGTGTGCCTTCGGGGTCACCTCTGGGAAGTTTCTTGGCTTTTTTGTCAGATACCGAGGCATTGAGATCGAACCAGAGAATATCAAGGCCATCAGCCAAATGTCTCCCCCAAGAAGTATTCGGGAGATGCGAGGTTTCCAAGGCCACTTAGCCTATATACGCTGATTCATTGTGAATCTGGCTGGCAAGTGTATGCCCTTTTCCCGTCTCATGAAGAAAGGCTCCACCTATGAATGGGATGAAGGATGTCAGACGACCTTCGAGGAAATAAAGCAGTATCCACTCCAACCTCCAGTCTTGATGCCACCCGTCTCCGGAAAGCCGTTGGTTCTTTACGTGACTTCCCTGGAATGGTCCCTCGGCGCACTTCTCGCCCAGAACAACAATGTGGGGATAGAGCACAGTCTCTACTACCTCAGCCGCATGCTACTCAATACGGAGACCAGATACTCCCCCATAGAAAAGAGCTGCCTTTTGCTCGTGTTTCCCAAACAGAAATTGCAGCATTACCTGCAACACCATGAGGTACAGTTGGTCTCTCGGTTAGACGCACTGATGTACATTCTGAACTGACCCATGTTGACTGGCCGGCTAGTGAAATGGGCGGTGATCCTCAACAGTTCGACATCAGATTTATGGCTCAGAAGGCTATCAAGGGACAGGAATTGGTAGACTTTATGGCTTCCCATCCAACCTCTGTGAATCAGTCCCTGGACCTGGATTTTTACGATGAGGAAATCCTCTTGGTCGATCATACCATCTCATGCAGGAAAATGAACTTTGACGGTGCCTCTCGGATCCCCACCGGTATGAGCCTCAATGATCCTAAGCTCAATAGAGTGGGTTTGGGTATCGTCTTCATCACCCCGGTGCAAGCCGTTCTGCAGTACTCATTATTGTTGTCAGAAGGATACAACAACAACGAGGCAGAGTATCAGGGTCTCATCACCGGCCTCGAGTGGGCCCTTGAGATTGACGTGCCCCATCTGCATGTGAAATGGGATCTCGTACTGGTCATCAAGAAATTCAATGGCGAAAATGTTGTCAGGAAGTCGGAGCTTATGCCTTTGTTGGAGTGCACCCTCCATTTAATGGCCTAGTTCCCTTCTCGACCAGAGGTTACCCACATCCCTCGGTCACAGAACGGTCGAGCAGACACCTTGGCCGGTTTAGCTACGTCCCTTGCAGAACCCAAGAAGGATGATTTGACCATACATGTGGCACACCGAAGAGTAATTGCCCCATCACCCCAGGGGATGACGAAGGCCTGCGGGTAAGCCATCTTACCACCACACCATCCACATCATGAGCTCCAGGTTCTTCAGATGTAGTGGTTGAGGCCACTATCGATTGGAGGGCACCTTTTGTCAAGTACCTCCAAAATGGTTACCTCTCAGATGATCGGGACGACCGCGAGCGAATTTGATGCCGCACACTACAATTTACCCTCCAGAGTGGTCCCAGTCTTGAGAGGATCCACTATAATCAGGGCTTTGATGGAGTTCTCATCCATTTCATTCATGGAGTCGAGATTCCTCAGGTCATGCAAGAATTTCATGCTGGTTCTTGCGGTGCCCACCAGGCTGGGCCCAAGCTGTCCCATCAGATTTGAAGATTGAGATACTTATGGACCTCTATGATCTATGATTGTATTGAGTTTTCCATGATATTCCACATGTTCCAAGTTCGTTCTAACTTCCTGCATTGGCCACCAGAGCCTCTCCACAACACCAAGTACTCTTGGCCATTTGCGGTGTGGGGGCTCGATGTCATGGGACAATACCCACTGGCGACAGCTCGCCAGTGTAGGTTCATTCTGACAACTACGGACTTCTTCTCCAATTGGGCAGAGGCAGTTCCACTCAAAAAGGTCAAGGCCCGCTCCATCATTGACTTTGTGAGCACCAATATCATCCACTGCTTTGGAGTCCCTCACACTGTCCTCACTGATAACGACATCAACTTCCGAGCAGCTGAGCTGAAGAAATTGTACGCCAAGTACAATATCCGTTCAAACCATACCTCTCGCTGTTATGCACATGAAAATGGACAGATTGAGGTGTTCAAAAAAACCCTCTCTAATATTTGGAAAAAATGGTTATCCAGAACAAGAAAAGTTGACCAGACAAGCTCCCCAATTCCCTCTGGGCTTATCGGACGACGACTCGCAATTCCACCCAGGTGACCCCATATTCCCTAGTGTATGGGGATGAGGCCATCCTGCCCATTGAGATCTAGCTGCCATCGTTACGTACTGCAGTCTATGACCAGAACGCACCAGATAAGGTGGCCGAGATCCGTCTAGTATAATTAGAAGCTCTAGACGAGAATAGGCTTCGTGCCCTGCATAATCTGGAAAGACATCAGAATAAGATCGCCAGAGCCTTCAATAAGAGAGTTTTCCTTTGCTCTTTTCTGCAAGGCGATCTAGTGTTGGCCCTCAAAGCGCCAATGATCCCTAGAAGGAAACCACCCAATCTAGAGCCCAAATGGGAAGGACCTTATGTCATTCATAAGGTTTACTCCAATGGAGCATACTCCTTGGTGACCAAGGATGGTGAGCGCATAACTCTCCAACCAATGCCAAGTTCCTTAAGTAATATTTTTCCTGAGCCCCATTGGTCCTGCATGACCTTAAACTGTACGGTCCCTGACGAACTTAAACTGGACATTATGGTCCCGCATGACCCTAAACTGCAACATCGTCCTGCATGACAAAAAACTGCAAAATGGTCTGAGCTCTATGACCTTAAACTAAGATCTCCCTCGTCCTTACAGAAAGATGTTAAACTACAAGCCAATCAGGCCCTCCTGACCGAGGCTCGGCCTCAGGCCCCTTGTACTTCCCCGACTCAGGCTCTCTTACAGGATGGTATGGTGTGGTGTGGGACTATGACCCCATTCACGTTGGGTTACCTGTCGTACCGTATGTATTCCACGACGAGATGTGTTCCCCATACCGCATGACGTTAAACTGCATTTCATCCTAAACAACGTTAAACTACGCTTCCAGAACTACGTGTGGCTTGATTCCCATCCTGATGGGTAATGTAGGAATGCTCAGACGCCACATCTTGAGCCCAGCCTGATATTTTCCCTTTGACTATTCCCATTGGGTATAGTTTTCTTGGAGGGTGCTCACATGGTGTGGAATAGGCTTCCATAGCCCCACTCATATGAGGATTATAATGGTCACACCATGTGCCCACTCTCGTTCTTCTATTCTCCCACGTCTTTACCACACCACATTAAACTGCATGGCCTTCCCGAACTACATATGGATTGATTCAAATCCTAATGGGATACGTAGTAACGCCCGGACATCTCATCCGTTGGCCCAGCCCAAAAGCCAAAATCTTCCCCTATAGTTGAGACATATGGAAGGGTGCACACTTTTTTCCCCAATTTATGTCGAGTAAGCCTTGACCCAACTATACGTTCCCCTTCCCTGAAGATGTTTACCTCTTTTATAGATGGGTACAACTATGCTTCAACCACTCCTTGACTAGGATTCCATCACTTTCCACCCCTGAAGGGACCCCCAAGAACGGCCTGGATAATATGCCTAAGGGCTCTCCTACCGATACGAGCCAACGCCCCTGAGGGTTTCCGAGAAATAAGCCGATACAAGTCCCCTGTTTCGAATCGAGTCAGCGGTCGATGCTCATTTGTTGCTCCCATATCAGGTCACCATAGGAACGTTGTGTTTTGAAGATGGTCAACAGTGTCCTGTATCTTCGGGTCCACCCCAAGATGTCCCAAACATCGAGTGCATTGATTCGTTCTGCCCCATCCCGAAGCGACAAACTTCCCTCTGGGTAGTGCCAACAGTTGGGCCCATGACCCCGATTCTCATAAGGGATGTGTGGCGTATTTTAGGATTACGTCCCCATTCACGCCGGGCTACTTTCCATGTCGTACGCACCCCCTCACCGAGGCCCAGCCTCAGGCCCCTTGGCCTCTTCGGGTCCATGGACCCCATCCTCATTGCAGGATTTTAAACTGAAAATTGTTCAGGCCTGTAACAGCCCGAGATTTAATAAAAAAATATTCTTTATAATTTTATTAATTTCTTGTGTTGTACGCTACATAAAAAGGAGCTTGCACAACACGCATCTTTGACTTTCCTTGAATTACACGCAATCGCAACCTTCCTCGATAGCGTGTGTAGTACGCAATATTGAGTTTCACGAATCAATGATATGCTATTAAAATATTATTAAAACTAGCTGTTATGAATAGTAATAACCACTTTTTAAATTTTAGAAATTTTAGCTCTCAAAATGGACTTCATTTTTGGATTCGAAGTATCGAATTTAGCCTAAGGTGAAATTTTGGTACTTTTCGGATAACTTTCATATTCTGATGAATAGTGAAAATTACTAAATTATAATTAAAAACAAATTTTTTAATCGAAATAATTAATAGTGATAAATTATTAATTTGAGT
This sequence comes from Viscum album, assembly GCA_963277665.1. NCBI lineage: Eukaryota > Viridiplantae > Streptophyta > Magnoliopsida > Santalales > Viscaceae > Viscum > Viscum album. The sequence continues at coordinate 1,141,669,077 of OY728128.1, read as the reverse complement.
GGTTTTAAAGTTGGTCATTGAATGTAATTTCACATTTAAACCAGACATAATCAAGTGTCAATCTTTTGATAGATATTGTTTCTTAAAAACACGCTATTTGTTTTAACAGCGGGATTTAATTATAAAATTATTTAATGCAACTTCTATGTTTTGAATTTGGTAAAATAGACTTCATTTTTGAATTCGGAATATGAAATATAGCTTAGGATGAAATTTTGGCATTTTTCTGAAAAACATCAATTTTTGATGAATAGTGAAACTACTAAGTGGTAGTTAAAAAACTGAATTTTTCATAAAACTTAATTTTACCGCTTCTGTGAATGGAATTTCAAAAATCCGAGAGACACGGTTGATGTCTGTAAGTAAAATGTGGTTCAATGAGATGAAAATAATTTTTGGTGAATAGTAACTTTTTACTTTTATTTACCACGGTTAAAAGTAAATATGGTAATTAAGGGTAAGAATGATATTGATATTACCCTAACACATGTCCTAATTTTAGTGGACAAGTTTATCTCGACTAAAAACAACCTTAAGTGTAAAATATTATCATTTAGGCCCACTTGGATTAGATTAGGACATTTATTATTATTTAATTCAAAGAAGAGTTAAAAGAGTTAAAATCAAAGTATATTTACTAAAACATTTTTAATATAGGTTTGTACATAAGATAAATTCGATTGTAAATATTCATTAGAAAGATAAAAAGATTTCCTACATGATGGTATTTTTATTTGTAATTTTTAGACATCAAATAATTTAATTTATTTATGACACAAAGATGATGCAATAATTATCTTATTAATGAAATATTGACATAATTGATATTATAAACACCAAAATAAATGTAATTTAAGACTTTTTAGGAATTACACTAATTTTATAGGTTACTATGATATATTAGTGTTGATTTAATCAACTTGTTTCGAACATATAATTCGGTTATGACTTTCACAAAAATCATATATCAAATAGTGTCAAAATTGACACAAAATAGTTTTTAAATCAAATATTATATAATTAATTGTTATTTTATTCTTAAAAATCTATGGTTCAGCCAAATGACTTAGATAAGGATATAAATATTAATAATAAACAATTTGGGGTTCGTTTGGCATGTTATAGTAAGTGTATTAACCATATAGTGAAAGAAAACAAAAAGACACGATAAAAGTTAAATTATTTAACTTAGAGTTAAATCTAATTGATAAGGTTAAAATAATACCCTAAACTTGTCTAAATCCCATTGGTTGATATTATTTCGACCCATCCCCACTTTAGCTTCGAAATAAGACCCTTTGGAACCATTATAAACCTATTTTGACATTAATATAAAATAATATTTTGAGGTATTCCTAAGGTGCCCCTCTCCTCCCTTATAAAAGGACACCTCCTCCCCCTCCTCCTCACACCAATTTGAGCAATCAAGCTCGGCCAACCCCTGCCAAAATACCTTCTCCACATCCCTAGAATAATCCTAGATGTCCTGGTCTTCTTCAAAGACCAATCTTAGTTCCCTAAGTAGAGGATTCAAAGAGGCGTTTCAAAGAAGAGGTAATAGCCATTACCGATCTTTTCAATTTCTTTCTTCTTCAACTTCTTCTTCATTAGTTGTTTCATGATAAAGTAATAACATCAGTATTTATTATATACTGATATGTTATTATAAATATGAAACAACTCTAATTAACCTTCTATCCATCCTACGGAAAAAGGAAATCACCGCGCGTGCGTACGTACGGAATACCGTCTCCACGCCGTGGTGTAATCTATTTTCCGTCTCCACCTTAATTGGATGGGTATAAAGGTGTAATGAGTAACTATATATGACTATTATAATGTGATATTGATACTGAAATAGTATACATACACTTAAACACAATTCCACGACCATAGGAACGATATCACCGCTCGTGCGTACGTACGGACTACCGTCTCCACGACGCGATGAGATTCATTCTCAATGATTAACCATTCATGAATGATTATAAAGTATATATAATAAGTACTAATGAAATATATGACCTGATAATGATACTGGAATTATTTATATTTATATTTATGTCATCTACTTAATTCCATTCAGTTCAATAAGGAAACGAAAACAGCGTTCATGCGTACGTACGGACTACCGTTTCCATGAACGGTGTATTTCTTTCCATTTACTGATTTATTATATATGTATATTCTGAATATATATATATATATATATAAATCATGTTTTATATTCTGGAATTAAGTAATCATGACTTAAGTAATCATATGAATAATTACAAGTTAAAAACACGAACGACAAATGAGACGATTTTACCCAAAACGCTACTTTAACATGAATTTACAAAAGAACGGGTAATATAAAGTCATAAGTGGACCATATATGATATAATAACAATGAATATGATTCTGGAATAAGTCAATAACATGATTAGATCATTATACAGGAGTTTCGGACACTTACAAAGCAAGTCGGACCTAAGGTAAGGGAAATATCACAATCTCATTTTTATCCGAGATTGTTTATTCATAAGTATTTACTGGGGTGTATTTTATCATCCACATCCATGTTCTCTCAATATTTAATATTGTTTCCATCCACTTACAATAGTTTAAATCCAATTTTACCCTTCGGTGAGTTTTTATTAAAGAATATGAAAGGAATCTTTTGTCGTTTTTTCGTACGAGGTACTTTTTGACTTTTCCGAATAAAGTACGAAGAATGTTTTTTTTAACATATACGGCATGAATGGATTCTTAAAACATTATTTCCAAGAAGCTTCCTTTAAAAGTATTCAAGTTTATTTTTAATCAACTTCTTTTAGTTTAAAATTGTATGACAAGTTAAGAAAGGAAAAGTGTTTTTGAAGTAGAAAGGATATTTTCCTCAAGAATGGAGTTCAAGTATTTTATCAAAATTATTTTCCATCTAAAATAATAAAAGGGTTCTTTTTTTATCCCTATTATTACATGGATTTTATTATGTTGTTATGGAAATATTTTTATGAATTCCTTTATCTTATATGAATTGTTTTATGATGTCATGTTGTTTAAGAATCCCATTTTTATTACATGGGTTACGCTATGAGGTATGGTTTATGATTATGTGGCACACATAAGAAAGGATTCATTATAAGATTGGTGGGACCTATATCTCCCTCCAATTCATTGGGTAAAGATTTTATATCTCATGAGATAGACATGGCTGGAATGGTAGGTTATACCGGTTCAGTGAAACAGGACTGAAACGAGGGTTACTCGATTCAGAAAGGGACTTTGTCCACTAAGATAGTCTTGACAATGAGTCTTGACTAACAAGAAATGATTATCTATGATTATGTGTGAATGCCACAAAGTTTCATGTCTTAAGTTATGATTATTGTGATTACATTTCACTGCCATGATTTATCCCATGTTATGTAATTATGATCACTTTTTCAGGTTAAGATTTCCAAAAGTTATGTGCTTGTGTATACGATGTGATTGATATTTATTTTGTTTACCCTTACTGAGCATTTGAGCTCACCCTTTTATGTTTTCTTTTCCCCAGGATATAAAGAAATGTTTTAGGTAAAAAAAGGAAGATCTTTATGGGAGATGTAGAAGATCTTTCACCACGATTAGAAGATTTTATTCCGAGTTTCCAAAGACACTAAACTATTACGATCCTTGTGTGTGTGTTTTTGTTATGTAATAAGTATTCCGCAAATGTAATGTAAAGTCAATGTACTTCAAGATACGGGTCTCTACATTTGGTATCAGAGGAAAGGTTTAGTCAACCTTTGGAAACTAGGATGCGAGAACTTTAGTTAGATCCCTAGAGATATTTCTAAGGTATGTCTAGGGATGTCCCTAAGGTTAAGTATACGTATAGGTTATAGTACTAGAATTACGCTAACGATCATAGAATTAAACCTAAGATGTTAGATATTGAAGGTACTTCCCCTTTATTATGTTGTTTTCCCTAGCATGATTTTTGCCTCTCACACTATTCTTTTTGGGTTTTAGACGATGGCTGGAACCCGAAGGAACCGTGTTGATCAATGCAATGGACAATGCAATGATTGCCCTCCTGAACAAACAAATGTTTTGGGAGATGGAGTGCAAAATCTTATTGTTATACTTACACAAGCTATGAATCATTCTGGACTTCCAAATGAGCAGAGAAGGGAACAATATTCTATTGAGTCCTTCATGAGGCAACGCCCACCTTCTTTCAGTGGGTCTTCTGATCCACTTGTTGCTGAAAAATGGATCAGTACCACTGAAAATATATTTTCAGTTCTTCAATGTTCTGAGCATGATAAAGTCATCTTAGCAGTATATCATTTGGAAGGTGAAGCTGATCAATGGTGGAATCTTATCAAGAATATGAGGCAAAGAGATGAAATTGAGTCCATGGAATGGGACGAGTTCAAGAACATGTTTTTCAATAAGTACTTCCCTCGTATTCTTCGAACAAAGATGGAGAAGGAGTTTCTTGAACTAAATCAAATGGATGATGAATCTGTTGGTATATACGAAGCGAATTTTACAAGACTTGCAAGGTATGCATCTGGCATTATCATCCAACCTGAAAGTAAAGTTGATCGATTTTTCAGTGGCTTAAAACCAAGTCTTCGAAGGGCATTAGCTATAAGAGACTTCAGTAGCTATGAAGAAATTGTGCGTTGTGCTATCAAGGTAGAAATGGATGTTGTTGTTACAGATCCATCTTATGGTTTTGAAAAGAAACGAAAGATGGAGTTCAAGGAGAAATCTCAAAATAATGGTGAAAAGAAGATGAGTGTTTCCTTATGCACAAAGTGTGGAAAGAAGCATGGTGGAGATTGTCTTAAAGGGACTAGAAAATGTTTTAAGTGTGGAAAAGAAGGTCATCGAGCAGCTGAGTGTCGAAGTAATGGAAAAAGGGTTTCTAATTATGTGAACAAAGCAAACACTACAGAGAACGCACCACCAACACTTCAATGCTTCAAGTGCAAGGAAATGGGGCATTATGCTAATTAATGCCCTAATCCAAGGGTTAGTGATGATCAACATGAGAAACCACTTAAGGAAAAGGACAAAGGGAAGTCACATGCGATCACTATTGGCGATGTTGAATATGACAACGATGTGGTGGAATGATTAAGTGTTTATGTAATGGGATTCCAAAATAATGTTGTATCATAAAGTATTGGAATATTTATATATTGGTCTATTGTGGTTTTCAATAATTTTATGGTACCAGTAACCATGGAAAGTGATTGAGATATTTTTGGAAAAAGAATGATATGCGCATAATGAAGGGAAAATGAGAAAATTAAATATTTGACAGTATTCATGAGCTCATGATTGATATAAGGACTAAGTGATATCATGGATTGAGTATATAGAATTCTGAGGATTTTGGTATGTGGAAAGTGTTAAATTTTAACTGCATTCATGTTTACACTAAGGTTCGATGGTTATTCAAGAGAATACATGATTAAGGCCTTTGAATGTTTGGACTGTGACCAACAAAACATATCTTATGATATATGGGGATCAACGATGGTATTAAATCTCTGGTAATCGTTTTCACTATGTTATGAGAATGGACTGCAGTATTATGGATAAGCCTAAAGATTAGAATGGATTATGTTGGACATAAGTTAGTATTGTTTAAGGATAGAAGTTTTTTCGATATTATTGATGGGATGTTATAGTAATATAGTTTTAGAAAAAGGACAACCTACAGAACAGGCGACAGCCCATCGCGTCGGACATGGCTGTGGGAATCGAACCCACAACCGAAGTGCGACTGGACTTTATCGCCTACCACTGGCCTACAGGAAGTCCCTGTTTAGTAGAAACTAGTTTTATTATATTAAGCAGTATGATATATGAAGTATAAGCCCATTTTAGGAACCATATATGATTAATATCACTATAGATCGACTTATGTATATAAATTTTGCTAACCTTTTGAGACAGATGGAATGACCCATCATTCTATCACATGATCTGCTAACACTTCACGAATAACAAATTCATCTTCATTTATTTAAGAGATGAAGTTGAAATTGTTAAAGGCACGAACAACAGTGAGGTTGTACCAACATAAAGTAAGTATTTATTCTAATTCAAATTCTTTAACTTTAGGGAAACGATCTTAAAAACCAAAAATGTTGTCCTAGTGATCTTATATCTGATGAATCAGATGGTACCTTAGATCATCACAAATTTATGGCTTTGGGATTACTGGCTTTTCCATAGCCATGTTCTCTACCACTCTCCATTAGAACATGATGGTTAGATTTCTCTTCCATATCCATATTTTCACCTATGTGGAAACCCAGTGATTAGTTTATTTGGGTAACCGTTACGTTTCATACTTTTTTTTAAAGATTGGTTTTGATATTCTTTTTTACGATGTGGGTTTCTATTAAAGAAACTTTCGATTAGTAAACCATTTATAACCCCGACGAATTTCGAGGGCGAAATTCATTTTAAGGGGGGTAGAATGTAACAGCCCGAGATTTAATAAAAAATATTCTTTATAATTTTATTAATGTCTTGTGTTGTACGCTACACAAAAAGGATCTTGCACAACACGCATCTTTGACTTGCCTTGCATTACACGCAATCGCAACCTTCCTCGATAGCGTGTGTAGTACGCAATATTGAGTTTCACGAAACAATGATATGCTATTAAAATATTATTAAAACTATCCGTTATGAATAGTAATAACCACTTTTTAAATTTTAGAAATTTTAGCTCTCAAAATGGACTTCATTTTTGGATTCGGAGTATCGAATTTAGCCTAAGGTGAAATTTTGGTACTTTTCGGATAACTTTCATATTCTGATGAATAGTGAAAATTACTAAATTATAATTAAAAACAACTTTTTTAATCAAAATAATTAATAGTGATAAATTATTAATTTCAGTGGTTTTAAAGTTGGTCATTGAATGTAATTTCACATTTAAACCATACATAATCAAGTGTCAATCTTTTGATAGATATTGTTTCTTAAAAACACACTATTTGTTTTAACAGCGGGATTTAATTATAAAATTATTTAATGCAACTTATATGTTTTGAATTTGGTAAAATAGACTTCATTTTTGAATTCGGAATATGAAATATAGCTTAGGATGAAATTTTGGCATTTTTCTGAAAAACATCAATTTTTGATGAATAGTGAAACTACTAAGTGGTAGTTAAAAAACTAAATTTTTCATAAAACTTAATTTTACCGCTTCTTTGAATGGAATTTCAAAAATCCGAGAGACACGGTTGATGTCAGTAAGTAAAATGTGGTTCAATGAGATGAAAATAATTTTTGGTGAATAGTAACTTTTTACTTTTATTTACCACGGTTAAAAGTAAATAGTGTAATTAAGGGTAAGAATGATATTGATATTACCCTAACACATGTCCTAATTCTATTGGACAAGTTTATCTCGACCGAAAACAACCTTAAGTGTAAAATATTATCATTTAGGCCCACTTGGATTAGATTAGGACATTTATTATTATTTAATTCAAAGAAGAGTTAAAAGAGTTAAAATCAAAGTATATTTACTAAAACATTTTTAATATAGGTTTGTACATAAGATAAATTCGATTGTAAATATTCATTAGAAAGATAAAAATATTTCCTACATGATGGTATTTTTATTTGTAATTTTTAGACATCAAATAATTTAATTTATTTATGACACAAAGATGATGCAGTAATTATCTTATTAATGAAATATTGACATAATTGATATTATAAATACCAAAATAAATGTAATTTAAGACTTTTTAGGAATTACAATAATTTTATAGGTTACTATGATATATTAGTGTTTATTTAATCAACTTTTTTCGAACATATAATTCTGTTATGACTTTCACAAAAATCATATATCAAATAGTGTCAAAATTGACACAAAATAGTTTTTAAATCAAATATAATATAATTAATTGTTATTTTATTCCTAAAAATCTATGGTTCGGCCAAATGACTTAGATAAGGATATATATATTAATAATAAACAATTTGGGGTTCGTTTGGCATGTTATAGTAAGTGTATTAACCATATAGTGAAAGAAAACAAAAAGACACGGTAAAAGTTAAATTATTTAACTTAGAGTTAAATCTAATTGATAAGGTTAAAATAATACCCTAAACTTGTCTAAATCCCATTGGTTGATAGTATTTCGACCCATCCCCACTTTAGCTTCGAAATAATACCCTTTGGAACCATTATAAACCGATTTTGACATTAATATAAAATAATATTTTGAGGTATTCCTAAGGTGCCCCTCTCCTCCCTTATAAAAGGACACCTCCTCCCCCTCCTCCTCACACCAATTTGAGCACTCAAGCTCGGCCAAACCCTGCCAAATTACCTTATCCACATCCCTAGAATAATCCTAGAGGTCCTGGTCTTCTTCAAAGACCAATCTTAGTTCCCTAAGTGGAGGATTCAAAGAGGCGTTTCAAAGAAGAGGTAATATCCATTACCGATCTTTTCAATTTCATTCTTCTTCAACTTCATCTTCTTTAGTTGTTTCAGGATAAATTCATAACATCAGTATTTATTATATACTGATATATTATTATAAATATGAAACAACTCTAATTAACCTTCTATCCATCCTACGGAAAAAGGAAATCACCGCACGTGCGTACGTACGGAATATCGTCTCCACGCCGTGGTGTAATCTAGTTTCCGTCACCACCTTAATTGGATGGGTATAAAGGTGTAATGATTAACTATATATGACTATTATAAAGTGATATTGATACTGAAATAGTATACATACACTTCAACACAATTCCACGACCATAGGAACGATATCATCGCTCGTGCGTACGTACGGACTACCGTCTCCACGACGCGATGAGATTCATTCTCAATGATTAACCATTCATGAATGATTATAAAGTATATATAATAAGTACTAATGAAATATATGACCTGATAATGATACTGGAATTATTTATATTTATATGTATGTCATCTACTTAATTCCATTCAATTCAATAAGGAAACGAAAACAGCGTTCATGCGTACGTACGGACTACTGTCTCCATGAACGGTGTATTTCTTTCCATTTACTGATTTATTATATATGAATATTCTGAATATATATATATATATATATATATATATAAATCATGTTTTATATTCTGGAATTAAGTAATCATGACTTAAGTAATCATATGAATAATTACAAGTTAAAAACACGAACGACAAATGAGACGATTTTACCCAAAATGCTACTTTAACATGAATTTACAAACGAACGGGTAATATAAAGTCATAAGTGGACCATATATGATATAATAACAATGAATATGATTCTGGAATAAGTCAATAACATGATTTAAATCATTATACAGGAGGTTCGGACACTTACAAAGCAAGTCGGACCTAAGGTAAGGGAAATATCACAATCTCATTTTTATCCGAGATTGTTTATTCATAAGTATTTACAGGGGTGTATTTTATCATCCACATCCATGTTCCCTCAATATGTAATATTGTTTCCATCCACTTACAATAGTATAAATCCAATTTTACCCTTCGGTGAGTTTTTAGTAAAGAATATGAAAGGAATCTTTTGTCGTTTTTTCGTACGAGGTACTTTTTTACTTTTCCGAAAAAAGTACGAAGAATGTTTTTTTTAACTTATATGGAATGAATGGATTCTTAAACCATTATTTCCAAGAAGCTTCCTTTAAAATTATTCAAGTTTATTTTTAAACAACTTCTTTTAGTTTAAAATTGTATGACAAGTTAAGAAAGGAAAAGTGTTTTTGAAGTAGAAAGGATATTTTCCTCAAGAATGGAGTTCAAGTATTTTATCAAAATTATTTTCCATATAAAATAATAAAATGGTTCTGTTTTTATCCCTATTATTACATGGATTTGATTATGTTGTGATGGAAATATTTTTATGAATTCCTTTATCTTATATGAATTGTTTTATGATGTCATGTTGTTTAAGAATCCCATTTTTATTACATGGGTTACGCTATGATGTATGGTTTATGATTATGTGGAACACATAAGAAAGGATTCATTATAAGATGGGTGGGACCTATATCTCCCTCCAATGCATTGGGTAAAGATTTTATATCTCATGAGATAGACATGGCCGGAATGGTAGGTTATACCGGTTCAGTGAAACAGGACTGAAACGAGGGTTACTCGATTCAGAAAGGGACTTTGTCCACTAAGATAGTCTTGACAATGAGTCTTGACTAACAAGAAATGATTCTCTATGATTATGTGTGAATGCCACAAAGTTTCATGTTTTAAGTTATGATTATTGTGATTACATTTCACTGCCATGATTTATCCCATGTTATGTAATTATGATCACTTTTTCAGGTTAAGATTTCCAAAAGTTATGTGCTTGTGTATACGATGTGATTGATATTTATTTTGTTTACCCTTACTGAGCATTTGAGCTCACCCTTTTATGTTTTCTTTTCCCCATGATATAAAGAAAGGTTTTAGGTAAAAAAAGGAAGATCTTTATGGGAGATGTTGAAGATCTTTCACCACGATTAGAAGATTTTATTCCGAGTTTCCAAAGACACTAAACTATTACGATCCTTGTGTGTGTGTTTTTGTTATGTACTAAGTATTCCTCAAATGTAATGTAAAGTCAATGTACTTCAAGATACGAGTCTCTACAAGGCCTTCCTGCCCAAGGCCTAGCCTTAGGCCCCTTGGCCTTCTCGGGCCCCTTAGCCCCAGCTTATACCCGGAGTGTATGGTGTGGTGCAGGATTATGTCCTCATTCGCGTCGGCTTGTTCGTCGTACCATACACTTCCCATGCTTGGGGGTATCTTACCCCCCCTCTTCGTCCTGCATGACGTTAAACTGCATCTTGAGAACTATGTGTGGCTTGATTACCATCCTTATGGGATATGTAGGATCACCTGAATTTCGAGGGTTCAGGTCCAGCCCCGTCTCTTGGGAATCTCTATACCACCTTGGCCCCTTGGCCTACCCTTCCTCCATGAGGGGATTATATGGTATGGTGCGGGATTATGTCATCATTCACATCGGTCTTGTAATGACCACGCCATGTACCTATCCCTCCCGAGATTTTTTGTCGACCCTTTCTGGCGGTTCACCAATGTGCCTAAGGGTACTTAGGTTTATTACCTGTAATGTCGGACTGTACTCAGACACATCCTCACCCACCTTTCAGGTTTTGTTTATCCCTTCATCAGGGCTTCCATCATCTTTCACACATGTAGGGACCCTCAAGAACGGCCTAGATACTACGCCTAAGGGCTCTCTTACCGATACGGGCCAACGCCCCCAAGGGTTTCCGAGTAGCAAGCCGATACAAGTCCCACGTTTCGAATTTGGTCAGCGGTTGATGCTCGTTTGTTGTTCCCACTTCATGCTAATGCGATATAGAGACTGTTTTTTCCGCCATAGTTAACAGTTATCCTCCATTGCCACGCCAACCCCATTATGCCCAAAATGTCGGTTACACGATTCACATACTTCTCCATCCTCATCATGTCCAATTAGAGTTCCAAAACTCTTGTTACTATGCCTCAGTAAGCATCTGCGTGTTAGGGGGACAAAGCCGCATCAAAGATGTCATTCAGGGCCCTGTACCAACTTCCCATTGATGGACGTTCTGTGAATTGAAATTAGGATCTTCTCCCCTTGTTTCCCCACCGAGTTTAACTCACGTGGGCTTAGGGATCGGGTTGAGGTCCACACTTACTCGGAAGGTTGACATCCACTCACGGTCCGAACTATAAGACCATAATGTATGATATACTAAGAACTACGTTCATCTTTATTCCCATCCACATTGGATACATAGGATCGCCCAAACGTCTCGTTTTCGGGACCATCTCATTTGGGAGCTATTCTATGCCCCTTTCACTCTCACCTCTGTTTGGGCCCCTTGGCCCGAGGTTCCTATCTTGGGACTGTGCACTGTGTGATGTAGGATTATGTTCCCATCCATGTCGGTTATGCCACACGACACCATACACATTCCCCGCCTAGCATCGTCTCTACTACGTCTGCACTACATGACTTTAAAATGCATGCTTGGTCCTATCACATGACCCTAAACTGTGATATTATTGTCCTGGTCGCACGACGAAAAACTGCACCGCATTGTGAGGAACTCGTTGTAGAGGACATCATGTTGGTTATTGTTCACATGCATTGCCATTTTTAAACGCCTATCACGGCTTGATTCTTGTGGCGACACCATGGATTGCTACCCTAGGCCTGTTGGTTCAAAAAACAACCACTCACCTTGAAGGATAAACAATATTTTCCAAATTCCTCTTCTTTTGTTAAAAGGACCATGCCCACACTCCCCTTCTTCCCTGGAACAGGTACCTTACAGTGCCAACCTTGAAGAACTAGGTGCAGCTTGATCCCCATCCCCATGGGGTATGTAAGAACGCCTTCGCACTTTGCTCAGGCCCAGATCAACTTTCGTTTTTGGTCCCTTGACCTCAAACCTCTCTCAAGGGGGATTGTACGGTGTGGTATGGGATTATGTCCTCATTCACGTCGGGTTGTTCACTGCACCGTACACACCCCTGGTTCCCATCCACATCAGGTTTTTCGTAATTACCCACCGTGTGCCTCCTGTGTTTCCTCCCATCTATGGTCTGAATTCTACGACCCTAAACTAATATTTCCCTATGGGAAGGGACTCGATTCCCTCTATCTGATACTCTCATCAACGTATCCATATGCGTTTTGACAAAGATCCCAGAGTCTGGAATTCTCACGGGGACATCCCCTCGTTCCACGTCCAAGCTTCGTGTGCTCGCTATTTGGATCCTCATCCACTTCCAAGTCTGAAGGGACCCCCTAACGGCCTGGTCCCATGCCGCATCATCTCACCTACCGTCCTGGGCCAATGCCCCGGAAGACTCTTGACAACATTTGTGACATGGTCCCATGTTTCGAACATGGTCAACGGTCGACCCTCATTTGTCTATCCCCATTCTAGGATAAATGCGATCTGGATGCTGCATTTCTTCCGTGGTTAATAGTTATCCTCTATCATCACGCCGCCATCATTGTGATCTAAATTCTGAGCATCATGATTCACACATTTCCACTTCCTCATGTTCAAGTGGAATTCCGACAAACTCGGCTCTACCTCTTCGCGCGTCTAGGTGCACCACATGGGCGTGTTGGCATCATTGGGCCGATATTCACCGAGTATCCCTTCACCCTAACCTGCCCCTGCTTGTGTCAGGAAAGTTCTCCATTACTTATTGTTCCCCACATCGATTTTGACACACGTGGGATTAGTATTTTTGGTGGGATATGTACCGGCACAACCAGGTTTCTTATCGTCTTACATGACGTTAAACTGTGCCTCCAGAACTACGTTAGGATTGATTCTCATCCTTATAGGATACATAGAGACACCCCATCATTCTACCTAGGGTCCAGCCCCTAGAAGTTATAAAACATGTTGTTTCCTTATCCAGCTCCATGGCCGGACCCCTCGTAGGGAATAGAAAAACAACAACTCTGCCCTGAACAATTTTAGGATGCCCCAAGATTAAATTGGGAAGTGATAGACCCCCTCGCCAGAGAGGCCCTGTCTAAAAGAAGGAATGATCCATGATCAAACCAATGCGCCCATCTAGCGTACTCCCACCATGATAGTGTACATTCATGAGTGTTGGATTCTGTTCAGATAAACCATCACTCCATATTCCACACTTTGAGTGCCCCTTATTCGGATCCCCATCATCTTCCATGCCTGAAGGGACTCCCTAACGGCCTGGTCCCATGCCGCATCGGCTGATCTACCATCCAGGGCCAATGTTCCAGAAGACTGGTCATGTTTGGAAGGACCCCCTAACAGTACGGATACTCGACCTATAGTCCTCCTACTGTCCTGGGCCAACGTCCTGAAGGATTGATCGACAACATTTGTGATATGGTCCCATGTTTCGAACATGGTCAACGGTCGACCCTCATATGTTGTCCCCATTTTAGGCTAACACAGTAAGGATACTATTTCTCCTTCACGGTTAACGGTTGTCCTTTATTGTCACGCCACCCTCATAGTGTTCCGAATCTTGGGTATCGTGATTCACACTTCCCATTCCCATCTATTCGGACCTATTCTAGCGCCCCTGTCATTGCACCGTTCTTGAACAAGTGCACACTGGAAAAACGGTAATTCAGCTGTTCTGAGGACTTCTTTCTCCAGTCAGATCTCTCCTACTCCACAGAAATCTGGATCGGTTATCCAAACCCTAGATGCTCAAAGCCTGGTTTACATTCCTATGTTCGCTGGGGAGGTAAGGAAAATATCTCTTGTTTCTCACATGGGGCCCGACACACGTGAGCTTAGGGAACTGTCACTGGACGTTCCGCGAAAATTGTAAGGATGTAATGAACCAGTGTAAACAGTGGAAATCGTGTGTGCTAAGGCTAACAAAAAAGAGGGAATGTCGAAGCACAAGATTACCATTAAAGGGTTTGTAATTATTACAGTAACCAGGGGTCAACTTCCCCCATGGACGGATTGACCCCGTGAAAAGAGCATTGCAGCTCCACCACCCTTTGACTGGTGGTGACCAGGAATTGCTGTCGTCGACTTAGCTCCCGCTCATCCTCAGTGGCGATGGGTCTCAATTCATCGTCCCATGCTCGGGCCCTCTATATATCAGCCTAAATGGAAACCATCTCTTCGGAAGCCTGCCTCATTCGTTCTTCTGCTTCTACCAGCTGGGCCTTCAAACGCGAGATCAACTCACGCTGCGCATTAAGAGAGGCTGAGTGCTCATCCACCCGGGTCTGTAGCTGTTGGACCTCATTTTCAGCCTCCTAGAGATTCTTGACATTCGTCGCAGAGCAGCCGAGGCAGTAACCCTCCGCGGACCAGGTTGACGTTCGCGCCCCGCCGCGAAGCAACGGCCTCCCCTTCGCGCCGCATGAGCTCTGCTTCGTGGTGCCCCTTATCTATAAATACTATGACCCCCCTGATCTCGACAGGATGGAAAATCCGACCTTTCGGCTTCTTATCTCCCGAATCGCAAAGCACCCTTCGCCCCGGGAATCATGAGCTCCATGGGGTATTTTTGCTTCGCGAGAGGCATTCGCCTTGTCTCATTTTGAGATCCTCTTTCGAGAGGGATTACCTTCACGACGCCTAAGGTCATTCACGAAGGAAGGGGATTCCCAATAGAAACTGGGAAGCCTCGGAGCATTTATGCTCTGTGAAACGCCCATCCATTACATGTGATCCACATGCCAAGGCAGGGTCACTGTACTTCGCGAAGAACTCTGCTTCACATCACCTTTCATCATGAGGCAATGATCCATGAACACCCTTCCACTTCTTGAAGAACCTCTCATTCACACCTCCGCCCCATGGTTATTCCAAGGCACTCCACTTCGCGAAGCACACCCCTTCGCAAGTGTTTTCCACTACGCAGAGCACCCGAGTCCTACAAGGCCCCTACCTGTGGACCCCTCTACTTGGAAATTCCTCTTCCCATGCGGCCATACAGGCTTGCACGATGTGATATCAAAATCCCTTTGACGACACCACCTGTATCATTGCTTTGCCTAATGCTTCTTCGCATAGGCACGCTAATGGTTATTGCTTCTTCACATAGGCAAGCTAACGTGGACCCCTCAATGGTTCACTCTATGACCCCCCTTCTACACGGCCTTACTGGTACCTTCCCTCCCACTAGGAGCAGAGGGTACCAGTTATGTAAGTCCTAGGGGTGCGGAGTAAGCCCACCTTGTCCGAGTTGCAGAACGTTAAACTGCCAAGAACCTCATCCTCAACACATGACGTTAAACTATGACCTGACCCCATGACTCGCACGTAGGGTCCCTCTTTCTCAGATATTCTTTATATCACTCCTCTCCATAGGAATGTAATCTTCCTCACATGGAATGAGATCCTCCCTTTTGGACTGGCATTTGTCTGTGGGGGAAGGGCTGCCTTAGAGCATAAGCCCCTAGCCTCTGTTGCGGAAGGTAGCACCCAAGAACCTCTGTACTTCCCCAATTCCTCGGTTCCAAGGCCAGTGAAGGATGTAATAGGGAATAGAGACACCTCTTAGGTCTCAAATCCCTCTCTTGTTGTGCTTTGTTTCACCCTAGGCCTCTACCCTGGAGTAAGTCCCAGCACCATGGGCCGCCTAACGCGTAATCCCCTCCTCGTTTCTCACGGACGCACCCTTCACGACGTGATCGTCAAGTCCCTACAACCTCTTGTTTCTCACACCGAGCATGACTCACGTGAGCTTAGAGTAAGAACTGGCCCTGACCCCCACCTCAGGATAACTATAGGGACTTTGATTCATGTCAAGGCATGATACGTAGGAAGCCTCCATGAGGTTCAAGCCCACCACTCGGTCATTCTTTCACATCATGTTCTAGCCTCGTCCAACATGATGTTAAACTGTATACCCCCATCCACCATGATGTCAAACAGAACAATGGATCTACGTGGTATTTGATCCATGTCAAGGCATGGTACGTAAGAGGCCTCCATGAGGTTCAAGCCCACCTCCCATCGTTTATTCAATAAGGTTACACCCTCGTCTCGCCCGACGATAAACAACATTCTGGTCAAGCGGTAAGTCGTTGTGACCATCCTGAACTATGTGGTCTTTGATCCGTGCTAAGGCATGGTACGTAGGAAGCCTCCACGAGGTTCAAGCCCACCACCACCAGTGGACCCCTCGTCCTCCTTCACATCAGCCTTCCGTAGAAATCCAATTTGAACTATGTGGTCTTTGATTCGAGCTAAGACATGGTACGTAGGAAGCCTCCACGAGGTTCATGCCCACCACCACCAGCGGACCCCTGGTCCTCCTTCACGTCGGCCTTCTGACCAAATCCAATTTGAACTATGTGGACTTTGATCCATGCTAAGGCATGGTACGTAGGAAGCCTCCACGAGGTTCAATCCCACCACTACCAGTGGACCCCTGGTCCTCCTTCACGTCGGCCTTCAGATGAAACCCAACTTGAACTACGTGGTCTTTGATATGTGCTAAGGCATGGTACGTAGGAAGCCTCCATGAGGTCCAATCTCATCACTCTTTGGTCACTCCGACCTCCTTCATGACAGTTCACCCGAACTTGGGCAGCCTAGAGTGTATGCCCCACACCATCTGGACCAAGGTCCTCCTCCGTGTCGGCCTTCCGGCATCCAATTTGAACTACGTGGTCTTTGATCCGTGCTAAGGCATTGTATGTAGGAAGCCTCCACGAGGTTCAAGCCCACCACCACCTGGACCCCTAGTCCTCCTTCACGTCAGCCTTCCGGTATCCAACCTGAACTACGTGGTCTTTGATCCGTGCTAAGGCATGGTACACAGGAAGCCTCCATGAGGTTCAATCCCACCTAGACCCCTGGTCCCTTCTTGTCGGTTCACCGACCCCATATCCTTAAGCCGCCTCAAAGTGTAAACCCCATTTCATACCGAACTACGCGGACTTTGATTACCTGCCACGTGGATATATAGGAAGTCTCTTCGAGACTCAAGACCAACACTACTGTCATCTTCACGATTGTCCCATCTCTTCCTCCTCCACTCCATGTCCTTATCCATCATCCATCCTGATTTTTACCCGGGCCGCCACATCCCAGTGAGGTCATGCCACCCCATTCCCACCCACAACATTCAGGAAGCCGCCCATGGGCTGGCCCCGATATCGGAATTCCCTCAAGGGGGATTCCTCAATCTAATCCACTCCAACTAGTGTTATGATAAGGCTGATCCGTCTCCTCTAGATGTTAAACTTGTGGCATACACTGTGTTAAACATGGGAATCTGAGGAAAACCTCAGATACATTCCTATGGAATACAATACCCCACGTTCGATGTAGTATGCCTCAGGCTTCCGCACCCTCGGGAAGCCCTATAATAAGGGACCAACAATAGACATGCCAATCCCCCAGCGTTCAGACACGTTAATGATGCCTCAACGTGACTACTCCCCCAACTGAAGGTTGCTGCCCTGACCAGACCCTTTGGAATGTCCTGACATAAGAAGTGTAATTAACTGGCATGCATGGAAAGATGGCACTGGGAAGAGTTTCATGAACAACGTTTTAAATCAATGAGGGAGACTCTTACTATGTGATGAGCTCCGTGGAGGAATACACGGAAGGAATAACTGACATCCCATCATCCCGTTTCAATCAAAGAGAAGAAGTCCCTGAACAAGGAGCGTATGCCGCCTGCCTTTGGAATGCGGGAATGCGGGGCAACAAGATAGCGACACCTGTCGCACCTAAGCGCACGGACGCGCGCGCCCCGGAGAAAGCGTCAAAAACAACGTTAATACCGAAGAATCTACCTAGGGTATGAAGAATGAATAGTGGATCCTAATCCTAGCATCTTAGGGGATTCCACAACTGTCTCTAAAAATCCCTTCTGAAGGGATCGTAGTCCTATGAGTTGGAAATTATTCGTTCTTACCTTCTGGGAAAATGAATAAGGGAACAAACCCTAACGAAACATGTCCAATATAAGGAGGAAAATAAAATAAATCCTTTTACAAAGGGGGTACACGAAATGTAGTAGGATCACATGCCTTGTCCCATGAACCTGGGTACTTCTTGTGTACAATGGCTAGTGTCTTCAGAATAGGTCATTGTAGAATATGGGTACATGCCATGTAGAACTATTCACATGTTGTTTCCTTCCATCTGAGTTCCACTAGTGTGCTATATTCTTCAAACCGTTTTACCTTTCATGTGTACTTGTACATAGGGTTTCATGTGTGTCTCGTTCAGGCTATTCCATGTGGTAAAGTACATGTCACTCTAAAAACCCATGTACTCCACCTGTTGTCCGTGCACTTTCCATGTACACTCTAAGTGTTCCAATGATAAACACATGTTGTGTAGATGGTTATATACACTATTTGTTATGGATTCTCCATAAAGTCATATTCTTCCTCCAAATCACCTCGTCTGATCATCGAGTTCCACTCCAGTGCTTCACTCAACTCCAAACTCAATATCGAGGTTTATCTCACCACCCTAACACCCAAATGAGGGGTTTGAGCCTTCAATCTACTAATTATTTTGATGAAATATAATCTGATGTATTTCACATGAAGAACAATTTCTCTCTAGTCAATTAGATTCATTCATCGTCATCACCTTCGCACCTCTTTTAGGTTCTCCTCAATTTGAATAATCAATTTAAGATCAATGTGCCCAGAAACAAAGGAATAATGATTGTTTGTTTAAAAACCTTTGAGTAAAAGAGAATGTATAGAATAATAAAGGGAGAGAAAAATGCATAAGGAAAAAATATGAGGAACCATACTGTTCTATTGTTATTTTTGAACTCTAATTGTTCCTATAAGAATTATCAATAATCAAAAATATATTCACTATAATCAAACCCTAAAATTTCTGGAATGTATAATCCATCCCACAAGTAATGATTGAACCCCATATCAAATGGTTCTCTTGTTTGGTCTGCATTCACCATTCAATTAAACAATGGTGAAGGAAAATATAAATAATTCATCCTACCTGGGATTTGGATCGCTCCCTATTGAAGATGGATTACCATTGGCAAGATCCATTAAGAATAATTTTCGCTGATCTATCATCCACAGTTCTTTCATCTCCCACTGAGAGAAATCATTAGAGTTTCATATCTAGAGCCTCCCAAGAATTATAGGGTTTTTGATCCTAACCCTAGATCCATAAATAATGGTTTATAAAACAATTTTTACTACATCATTGCATATTCAAAATAGAAAAAATAATATAAATCCTAATTTATTTAATTAATTAGAAATTGAAGTGAAAACTTTTTACAGTTGACCCACACCAGCAAATGTTATTTCACACCAAGGGTAAAGTTGCAACTTTTAATGCAACGGTGCCCTCATATTTCTTATCTTTGAACCCATATAGATGGTTTATGAATCTTTCAGGAAAACCACACATGAGTGATATTAAATATTTTAATATTTTTCAAACAATTTTTACCATCACACTGGCCCTCGAAATCACACACCATCTCAGCAACTGGTCTAAAAATTAATCCATATAAAATTAATGAAAAATACACAGAAAGTTCATGACCAAACACAAAGCGCATAAGGGAATATAATATCCTGATTACTTAAAAAATATTTTCTACTTTAAGTAAATTAGATATATTTTTTACCAAGCAAGGCACATGATACAGAGTTAGAGTATGATATACAGAACACCGAGCTTCTACAAATGGCTTGTTTTACAAACAAGACTAAGATTTAACCGAATAATGATATATAATTAAAATAATATTTAATATAATCTATGTATTAAATTATTCTTCATGAAAAGGGTTAATTGAATTATTAAATTGTATAGAGTTCACATATATAATTTTAATCCATTAGTTATAGGATAATTATTAATTAAAATGGATAGAAATTGAATATAAAGAAAAATATTTTTATTTTTATGCTAAAAATGTGTTATACCCTAATATATTAAATTAATTGAAATTAATTAGAGAAATTTATTTGATATATATATATATATATTATTCAATAAAATATTTTTTATGTTCATATAACATATTTTATATTAATAAGATAAAAAAACTAATTTTATATATGAAATACTATTTTTATTTGGGTAATTTTACCACATTATACTAGAGAACGTATTTTGAATCCATTTTTTGGAACTTTTAAGGATTATATATGTCAAAAATAATTATTCATTAAATGAAAAAAAATTGGTTAGGGTAAATTTTTAGTATTTTTCTATGAAGATTAATTTTTAAATCAATAGTGAAAAATACTGAACTTTAGTTCAAAACTGATTTTTCAACTAATTTATTTAGAAGGTTATACAGTATATTATTTATTAAAAAAATTTAGTTAGATATAAATATTATCAGTTAATACAATTTACTTCATTTTAATCAACTTTAGTTTGAAATTCGGTATAAAAACATAGGAATTGTTTGGATGTTTTTTACTTTAAAAATCTACATTGTCATTCCATTTGTGGGATTATATTAAATTAAATTTATGAAACTTCTACACTAGGAATTTAAAAAATGGTATTCCATATTTAGAAGCATCATAATTTTTCATTTCTAATATGTTCATCATAGTTTTTTTACAATAAATATTACTAAATGCAACAAAAAATAGTTACAATGATTAAGGTAAAATTAATCTTAATAAGGGACTAAACTTAATATTAATTACCCAAATGAACTAAACACTTATCCAAGACACATTGGATGAATATATATAGAACCTATCACCACTTGGATCAAAATTAGACTATTGTAGGGGAAAATTTTCATGGGAAAACGTGTATGGAATTCCTTTGTTGAAATATTACAGGAGTGCCACTCCTCATACACTATAAAAGGGCCCACACTCCCCCCCCCTTCCTCACAATACTCATGAAACATTGGATAGAAAAATATATACGCAAATAGGACCTAAAAAACCCAACCCTAATCCTATAATCCATCCCATTTTCATAAAGAAATCCAACAAATCCTTTAGGTCCAACCCAAAGGAGTTACCTGATTAAGAGGGAACATCTTTCCTTATGATTTTTACTTTCATTTCAATTTTTCACTCCCTAAAATATATTTATGACATTATTATAAAACCAAACCAGAATAAAACATATACTAGGATGATTATTATTATAAGGTTTTGACCTAATGTTACCTACATATCTATCTGATGGTTAATGAACAAATAGTTTTTGTGAATGGTGAACTGATTCCTCGCCAAACAATGATTGTTTGTTATTCCATTAACACGTTTCACAGTGGTCATTATGATGGAAAAACTATTTATATATATTTTATATAATATTTAAAATATCATTATGATTATTTAATTTTTTTAATAGACACCTCTGTACATTCCATTTGGTGTAAATAAAATAACATCATTTTTGTATTTGTGGACTACCACTATCTTAAAGCATTAAGATTCATTCATGCTATACATGGAATGAATAAAAATGGTTATAACAAACATTTTTAACATATATAACATAGATATTATAAATTAATTATAATATACATATTTATCATTTAGTTCTCATTCTGTTAATACTACAATGAAATGAAATTAGCATACATGCATATGTTCGGCCTATCCTCTCGATTAATGGTGAACTTCATTTATTATATCAAAATATTATGTAATATTATAAACACATACATAATGGATATATATAATAATTACATCTTGATTTATATTCTTATGATTATTAAATCATGATCTACATAATATTAACAATAAATAACTAATCAAAATGTACTTGTAAAACTAAGAAATAAACACTAGAAATAGTTAATATAATGAAATATTGATAACAAATGGTAATAAGATATTATAAGAAGTTATTATGTGTTATTATAAACGTGATTTTGGTTTAGGTATAAGTTATTAAAATATTTTAAAACAATATATAATAAGATAAATACCACACAATAGAAAAATGTTAAGGTATGAGATTTCTTCTCAATTTATGTTCCACTAAGACTTATTTGTTATTATACACCATTTTTCTTTCATATAGTGTATATTCATCTATTTGAAAAGTTATATCATGAGACTATTTTTTCTCATGATATTATAAATTTAAATTAATGTTATCCCTTCATTGATATTATGATTCTAATGTTTCACTCTAGTATGGGACACTTTGGAATGTTTGAAGATTATTATCATTGAGAACATTTTTAATTTATATCTTTTCAATATCCCTTCCTTTTTTGATTATTAACAATATATTGAAACAATAACTTAATTATTATACTCTTAATTTTAGATATGTAGTGTAAATACTTCCACTTGGTCGTATAATATCATGATTTATTCATTAATCATGATATATTGAGTTTTTATTTGAATTATTCTATTTCAGCGGATTCAAGTTAAATGTTTCCATGTATAAAGAAATTTCATAACATAATTTCTTTAAATTGAGTTATATTAATTCCCCATTTTCATTAATATTTTATGATTTAGTTTATAAGGGATTTTATTGTATATAAATTTATTTCCTCTTTTATATTTTTATTTAAAGTTGTTACAGTTATTTTATTAATTGATATATTCTCACTCCAAAATTATAATATTTTTAAGGGATTACTTTACAATATCATTTTGTTCGGGGTTGTTTAAATGTAAATTTACACTATAAGAAATTATATAATCATTTTTTTGAGAATATATTTCATTTTACTCACTTATAGTTATTCATTATATATTTTAGTTACCAGTACCATTTTCCATTATTTGGTACATAAAATGTTGTAGAATTGTTTTAAAGAAAAACCCGACATCATTTCTCTCTTTAGCCGAAGAACCTGTTTTCTTCTAAAAACCATTTTTTATAAAAATGTTTTCATAAATGTCTTAAAAACTATTAGGTAATCAAATTTTTATCATTTTATTCATTTAAAAATGTTTTCAAGGGTGATTTTCAATGAAAAGGATTCTTAAATGTTTTTTTAAAACAAAAAGATAGTTTCCTCAAAAATGTTTTTAATATATTTTTTTAATTGTATTTTCATTCATTAATGAAAAAAATCATTTATTTAAATACACTTGTTATATGTCTAATTTATATCATCATTATTGTTCCCTTAGATGGTTTATTATTTATTTGGATAAGGATAGTATCCACATTCAATTCCTTGATCTGTTTTTCCCCTTGAAATATGAAATATCCTATGATCATTGAACAATAAATTTCCCCTAATTGTCCATATCATTTTTCATGGATATTAATATTTACTAAACAATAAAAAAATTTATATATAATTACTACTTTGATATTTGTTTTATTATCCAATGAAATATTTATATTTATATATTGTCTATTCAATATGGACATTTGATAAGGATATTATTTTGGTTGATTATTCGATATAATTAATTCTTTAGACATGTAATGAAAGGAATGTCCTAGACTATATATCAACCCTCGATGATCCAATAAGATCTCATGTTCCTCATACATGATTTTTATTAAGGAAGCATTTCCTCATTTAGTTTATGTTATTATTCACACATGAGATTTTGCATTATGAATACATTTCATTTTGAGTTCATTGATTAAATGGTATTTTTTTAGTTTATTACTTTTTGATATCGATATTTTACTCATCTAGTTATTTGACTAGTATGTTTTTTTAATTATCTATCTTTTAATGTTATTTACTCACTTGATTCTTATTTGTTGATTACATGGAACGTGTTCTCAGTATTTACCTTTCTATATTGATTAATAGAATTGGTTCATTATTTGTTACACTATATTGTCACACTACTAATCATTTGAGCTGACCCATTTTATGTGTTCTTTCCTCAATATTCCATGAAGTTTACTAAGAAATATATTCAATGATATGCTATATGGAATGATTTTATCCTTGAAATTATTTAGAAAAAAATGATGAAATTAGTGTATTCATTTGCAATGAAAGTCTAATTTATGTATCTATTTTATGAAGACTACTAAACTGATTCTCTATTCATTATTTTAGTCATGGTAATAAATCCAATTTAATTGATAGTAGACACTAGCTATAGGCTTTATGTGGTCAGGTTGTTACAACAAAACAAAACATTGGCCTTGAATTTATTCACACATATTCTTATGATCATAAATAAAAAATTTATAAATCTTATCAAACTATAATAGAATCATATTCATATTTATATTAATTCCCTTATAATTTCATTTTACCCATTTATAAAAAATCCATTATTAAAATCAATATATAGTAGAAAACTTGTATATTTTCAGGGAATGTTTTTATTCAATGGTTATAATCCTTGGACTATAGTCATTGTTTCATCATATCCATATTTGTAATCATGTTATAAGTATCAGATTTATACATTATATATAAATTTATAACCATCCATATAATGTGGTCATAAAAAATGAATGACTTTACTTTGTGGAGATGGTAGTCAGTATATACGCATGAGTAATTTTTTTATTTTCTAATGGGTTGAATAAAAAAAGGAAAATAATAAAATATCACTAAATAATTATAATATTTTCATTTATATAATATATATTAATTAAATAAATCCATATGAACACCGTTTTATGGAATATATGGAAAGAGAAATACATTTCTTCATAGAGGTAGTAGTCCACACATTCACACGAATGACATTGTAATTTCATATAGGATGCTAAAATGGTATAAGATGTTTGTACCATTAGTATAAAGACATTTCATTTTAGTAATGTTACTAATTTAATCATGTTAATATGTTCGTATAATATTTTGAAGTGGTTAAGGAAGAAAAAACTGACAATACATATGTAAATAAAATTAAATGTTTTTTAGGAAACCTCATTTGTCTTACTTCATATGACTTAAAAAGTTGATATTTTAAGAATAATAAATTCTATATAATGTTGATAAGAATCTAAGATGATTTTAGGGAAGATATTGATAGGGATATATTTCTCAAATGTTGTGAAGGAATGGTTGGGGGGATTTTATATGTGAGGTGGTTGGAAAACATGTAAATACTTAAATTATTAAAATATAATATATTCATATTCAAGTGAAAGTGGGAAAAATTGACAAAGGATTCATGATAATATTTGTTAAGGTTTAAATATCTATAAACAATAAAATTTATACACAACTACATGATCTTAAGAATCTTATACTTCATTTAACCCCTCATTGATCCATTTTAACCTTAATTGAGGTAACAAATTTTTATCACAGTTACTATTCATTGCGATTAAAAATGAAAGAGTACTTTATATGAATTTTTGAGGTGATTATTAAAAATATAGAACCATTTTTTTCAACTTCAATTATGTTATATGTAATTAATTCTTTTTAAAATAAGTTTGATGAAAAAAATGTTTTTTTTTGTTGTTAAAATGAATTCTTAACCATAAAATTAAATTTAATACAATTCCAATCCCAATAAAAAAAATTAAATGAATGAAAAATTATTTAATAGAATTTATAATTATAAAATTTCATTTAAATCATTCATTAAAAGTGATTATTTTAATTTATTATGTTAAGAACACATTTCATTCAAAAAATATGTTTTTCCTGAAAACATACTTTTCTGGTGAAATGATTTTTTACCAAATGATATCAAATTAATTCATTTTATTCTTGTGTAAATAATTATTTTTTGTAAGATTAACATTTTGAATTAAATTTTAAATTAAAAATATTTTAGAAAAACAATTCTCAAAAACAAAATACTTAAAAAGTGTTCTTTAGTATCAATTTTATTTATTTAGTGAATTAACCATTATCTTGAACAAATAAATTTAATTTAAATACTACATAATGTGGGTAGTTTTATTATTTATAATCATTATTCACATTTTTTCAAGGTTGTGTTCTTTATGATTTATTAAAGACATTAAATTGGTTAAATAGAAAGGTGATCCAATATCCCGAGGTGTTACATTAGACCCCCATTATAATAATTTCCTCAACGAATTACTATCAATATAATAAAAACCACCAATTATTCCACTTCCACTTCAATCCCATTGGTTACCACATAGCTTCCATAAATTTTTTATTCCTATATGGAAACATAAATCAATGAGTAGTCATGTTCCATTACACTTTATCCCTTTAACCAGTGATTGATATTAGTTTATCCCCAAAAGAAAGATCATGCTTCAATGGTATGGCATTTATGTTATGTATATGTAACATATATTGTATGATCATTCAAAAAATAGATGCATGGAAACCATCATGAACCTGGGAGATGATTGAGAAAATAAAAATTATAGGTTTTCATCCTAATGTGATTCATAATCTTGTAGGGAAAGATATTGCTCGAGATATACTTCCATTTCATTAAAAATATCAGAACCTTCTTCAAAGGCGTTATCTATAGGAAAAACATATAACTAAAATTTAAATAAAATTCACTAAAACAAATATCACCCTAACTCTTCTTTCGACCATGAGATACCATGAAATTGGATGAAATGGATAAAAAATTATATATCATTCCCTTAGCATGCTCAGGTCATAATAGATTTTGTTCTCCGAAATCATCCCATCATGTTAGAGCCTGACACTTATTTCCAAAGACGGCTCTAAAAAGATCCATATTGATATTTGAATGAAATCTATTCTTATAACAAAATTAAACCAAAGGAAGTTTTTTATCCAAAACTACATTGAAATCCATAGAAAAATATCTTATTATAACTTTATGTTTTTTAATGGTCCCCTCAAACTGACCATCTATCTAAGGATAATATTTAGTGATAAATCTCAACTCAGTATTCAAATCTTACTAAAGACTTCTCTTGAACATCAATATAACCCAAAAATCACTATTATATATGATTGAATGTGGTACTCCATAAATAATTACCTCATACATAATTTAAACCCTAGTTATCAATAAAAGGGTGAAATATTCCACGATAGAACTGAAATGTGATGATTTCGTAAAGAGATCGACTAAAACTCAAATAACAATGTTCTTTTTAGATGTATTGGGGGTCTCTGCATTGAAATCCATGGTGATGTTTTCAAATTTTCACTTTATTATGGAATTTCTATTCTTTCTTAGATTTATATCTCTCAGTCTTGAAATACAAGCATAAAATCACTGGGATACATACTCTTTGAAGTCTCTCTTTATATTTCCCAACCAAAAATGATCTTTCATATATCTATACATCTGCACACATTCAGGATTTGTAGATAATTATGAACTATGATAATTATATAATATATACTCATAAAATTAAAGTATTTATTAGACACACACATTTTTCTTAAACCATATCTTTTAATCAAGGTCCTATAAATACTCAAGAACCAACTTTACATTCATTTATACCATGAGATGCTCCAAATGAAGCAGTTTAATATTCAAATAAATAGATTGTTATAAATATTATTGAGAAATATATGAACTATCTCCATTCCATTTTATTTTAGGGATAATTATTTAAAATTACATAAGTATGGTATATCTTTAAATCTATAACATGCACAAAATTTCCTGGTATTTCCAACTCAGTGCATTAGTCACATTATTCACAATCCTCCGGTGGTAATGTATTGAGAGCTCATAATATTTAATTAGTTTTTTATATCATCTGATTCATATTAAACTATTTTTATGATAATATATAAATTATTATTTTATTATCCATATATATATGAAATCATTCACCAAAATTATAATTCCTCTATATCATCAATTGCAAAATTACCTATCACAGTTCCAAATAATGAGTTGGTTAATTTTGATCATGAACCTATAATTTGTAGGAGAAAAAATATACTACCATTCCATTATTATTGATAACACATATAAATACCTTATATGATGCATTTCTATATTTTAGAGAGCCTTCTTCATTGCAGGGTAGTGGGAGTATAGGTCAACAAACCAAATTTTTATTTGGTCACATAAAATATTCTTCATAATCATTGGTATAAAAGGAACAAGTTTCCCTTCTAGGAAAAGTTTGTTACTGTATTTTATATTAGTGATAAATTTCTCATGAAACATAAAATAATGTAAACAACCCATGGAATCATTCAATTTTAGTATCCATGCTTGGTTTGGGCCATTGTTTATCAACATTCATCTTTATGAGATCCACTAATATATCCTTTCATGTCATTATGTAACCAAATAAGGGTAAGTTCTATTGACATAATTAAAATTTATTAAATAGGTAATAAAAAATTTCCATCCAAATTTTCTTTATCATAATAAAAAAAGCATCCCCATTGTCTTCATTACACATTGAATATATAAGAATATCTTTTATAAAGAATACTACAAACTGATCAAGGATATATCTAGAGAATATTTTTATTGAATACATGAATATATTTGTTGAATTTTTAATTCCAAATTGAGTACCTATAATTTCATAATGACTATACATCATATGGATGTCTTTTAGTAGATTTCTCCTGTTTGAGACTTGATTAGTGATATACCGATTGGATGTCAATATTTAAAATGTTTTTGAGCTCGTAATTGTTTATAAATCAATTCAAAATTATGAGACATATAAAAATAATTATTAATATTGATATTTTCATGTTCTCAACAACATATGGAGAGAAATATTGATCCAAAATTATTCTTTAATAAAAATAATAGGTTGAACCAAGGTCCATGATCAGGAAAAATGAATCCCTTATCAATATTCTCAGGAACATTCTTCTCCAATTCAAACAACCCAATTGGGATCATTCTTTAAGGGTAATATTGAATAAGAAAAACATACTGATGAGTTATAATAAAATATAAATTCATGATTTGGGGGAGTAATAGGAAACTCTTAATGAAATAAATTGATATATTTCAACAGAATACACATATCATAAATTTAGTGCTCCTCCTAAACTATTTTAGATAGACACCCCTCCTGAACACGTAATAACACCAACAAAACAAAAGTAGTTTCCTTTAAAAGTTCATATTCATCCACGAACTAATAGATAATCATAGGTTTATTTGGAATAACAAATGTGTATTCCCTTACTCTGTAATTGATGTGGGATCTATATATAGATACCCAAATCACATCAAATCCAAATAGAGGGAGAATCACAATATTCCATGGAAGAAAATTCCCAAAACATTATACCATATAAAATCTATAGACTTATTATTTGATGATTGTACAATTATATGTCTTCACTATTTACTGATTATATAATCACTATGGTGGTGATAGTATACCCTTAAAATAATTCAGATATAAATTAGTGGGTAGAACCAGAAACAAATAAGATATTTTTTGACCAAGAGTAGATGATAAGTGTACTTTTCACTGCATTTTCCACATTACCCATTTTGATGTTTTGGGAAAAGTTATATTTAAATTTATCTCATTAATTAAAATTTTGTTGGCATTTATTTCCATCATTAACCTTTAGATTCAAAGATTTGTGGCAATAATTCCCAAACCCATTTCTGTTGTAGCAATAGAGTGTCTATGGGGCATTAAAATGATATTTTCCACATTATTTTCATGGGATTTTATCTTTACATAAATTAGACATTCACTTTTTCAATGTCCTTCATTTACACACTTAAAACATTTAATAGTCCTTTAGAGACAATATTTATCATGCTTTTTTTCATACTTCTGGAAAAAAATAAGATTCATTTTTTTTCCTCTAAGGGTTTTATTAATAAAATTTCCATTAGAATACATCTTTATATCATTTCAGAACCACATATATAATTGGAAACTATACACTCTATATCTAGATTTAGATCCCATTTATTGATTTCCTTGTAGAATCAAATGTCCCTTATGGATTGTTCCTTTCAAGGAATCAGTTCTAAGACACTAAAGAACTAAATAATTTTTCCTTTACGGTCAATGATATATCTAGAAGCATACCTCACAAGTTTTATAAAATTATCCTGATATAGAAAAATATATTTTTTCGTCCTTCTACTTGAGCTCAAAGATATACCTTTCTATTTTGATGTTAATATTTCATGGAAATTACTTTATAAAATATGTTCTTCTAAACTCATCCCATTCTATTAAGTCAATTTCATCATATTGCAATTTTCTCTTAATGATATTTAAACCTTGACCTATATCACCTTCCAATAAATACACATCCAAGATAAATTGTATATGATTCTAGAACTAGAGAATAAAAAATATCTTTTTAGGCTTACTAATCAATTCCTTATCCACCGGTGGATTAGAGGACCCACTAACGGAAGATTTATGCTGACTCGTGAATGAATGAATGGTTTAATTTTCCATAATTTTCTCATTCAGATGATTAGGATAATTCATGACTTGATAAAATCATGTGATTACAGAAAAAATATTTTATATTATGAAACAAAGATCATATGATTGTTGTAGAGGAAAATTAGGGCATTTTCCACCACATTAGTTGTTAACATGATTACACCTTGTAATATAAATTAATTAAAACTAAAAAAATCACATTTTAAGTATAAAATAACATTAATCATTGTGAGAAATCATTTAATTATGAAAATAATTCCAATGATGTTTAAAATTAGGACACTTTCTTATCAACAGATTACATATATAAGTTTCAATATATACTAATTCTATTTATTAATAGATTTTCATAGGTTTTATCTTAAAATTATTCATCAACCAATATTTAAAAATAATTAAAGACAGCTCTAACACCAAATTAGGTTACCTAAGTATAACATACATTAATATTAAATAATTTTAGATGAATATTCAATATATATCACAATAATAAATGCCCCAAACCGAAACTATTTAGAGTATTTTGAGATTAGATAAATAATAAATTAAATTCATGAATGTTGGATAATATATCAAAAAAAAATTATTCTCCAAATATACCCTTCTTATACATAACCTATATAGGTCCTTTCAATATAACGTAAGGAAAATAGAAACAAAATAAATAGTGACATCAAATGATCTGTGTGGATAAACATGAGAGATATCAATAATAAGTAATAATAATATAATCGTAATGGTTTTTTATAATTACAATAACATACATTATTAATATATAATAGTAATATATCATAAAAACGAGTCACATATTAAAGATTTAGTATTTCAAAATACACGAGTCATTTGAGTGAGTATAACATGCTGATATTTTATGAAATATATTCTTTCAGATTTATTGAAATTCTTTGATATCATGATTTACACACAATTCATAGTTTATACTTCATTATAAACACTTCCATGATTATCTTTCATTTCACGTAACATCTCATTTCATTGATAAATTGTGTTACATGCAAGGTAGTATCTTATAGAAAATTGTTATAATGATGATATTATTATTATCCAAAAGGGAATTTATAATGTGTCCTTTATATTGGATGGGGTGAATATTACTAACTATATTATGTTAACACATGTTTTTGAAATGCTTTTACTTTCCTCTAATATAATGAATATGAATAATATAAGAATAAATCTAGTTTTACTATTAAAAATTATATTTTTCTAAAAAGTAGTTATACCTCCTTTTAATTCCCCACCTATTTTAAAAATAAATATTCAAACTTTTTTTATTATTATATGAAATAATAAACATCATACTTACATAACAATACCAAAATTAGTTAGGGTTATTTTTTTGAGATGTTTCATTTTTATTAATAATGAAAAAATGTTATATTTTAATTGAAAACTAGTTTTTCATCAAATATTTATATAATGATAAATTAAATATAAATGGGTTTTAAAATATAATTAATTCAATTTCATATTAATAAACCCATTTTAGGTTAAAATATTATATTTTACATTGAAATATAATATAAAAACCTTCCAAAATTTTAAAGATTTTTCTTTAAAAACTCGATTTCTTGCAACTTGTATGGGAATAATTTTAAATTAATTTATTACAGTTATATGAATTTAATTTTGAAATACATATTTAAATACAAAGAACACGTATGAAATATTTTTTTGTAATAGTATGGCTTTAATTTTGTTTACCAAAATGATTTTTGGAAACAGTTAAAATTAATTATAGTGATTATGATTAATAACAAAAAAACATTTCCAAAATAAATTGAATGGGAATAATTTGACCCTCAGTATATTAGAACCAATATTAATTATTTATTGGGATACTAATTATTAATAGTGACCTATATAATAAGTTAAGTAATGAAAAATACCATAGAGGATCCTACCTTTCCATTAACACTAAAAAATATTTTTAGTAGGGAAGAAGTTACAAAGGTTTGGTTATATATATTATTTTGAATGAAAAATATTTTATTGTTAGCATAATAATTTATTTTTAATTTTTACTGATGATATATTTTCATTGAATGCTTAATAAATTCCAAAACATATATTATTTAAATAATAATTAAATAAAAAATTTATATTTTATTAAATGATTTAAAATTATTTCAAATATTAACTTATACCACATGTTTTTTGAGATTTCATAAATATAAAATAGGGTATAATCATTAGATAATTGAGATTTTATAATTAAAATATTGACCCATAAATATTAAATTTGTTGCTACATTAGTAAGGGTTAAATTAGAGTTTTTACAGGTCACAAATGTTTCTGTTAAAATTAATTTCCCACACATATTGGATTTTTATTTTTTTTATTTTTCATATTTTAGAATAATTGGGTATAAATTTTATAATATTTTTCACCTAAATTTTTTCTTAATTGATAAGTTACATAGTTTTGAAAACTATATACCTAAATGATAAACCAAAATGACAAATACATAAAGACTAAGGAATAAAATATAATAAATGCTTTTATTTTAGTGTTGTCACGACCCGTCCTCGGGGCCCGTGTCGTGACTTCCCCAAGCCCGCCTTCCATAGGCTAGGGGCTGGTGACTAGCACCAAAGGCGTAAATCCCGATAACTGGGAAGGCATTGACTTTATAAAAGTAAACAAAACACCACAGAGTACAAGCAGAAGTAAAACACTAAGTACAAAGAGAAGTGCTGAAAGGTAAAAGGGACATAATAAAAACCCAAAAGAAAGTACAACTACAACTGAACAAAGTACAATAGAAAAAGGCAACAGTTGGAAGAACGGAAGCGACTCCTGGGTCGTCCTCCTAGGATCCTACCTGAAGGGTAGGTACAGAGGGCGCAGCTCCAGGATCATCCACCACAGATCCTACCTGAAGGGTAGGTACAGATAGCCTCCACAACGCTCTCGCCTGTCAACCTCCTCTGTGTTTCGTCTCGTCGCGAAGTCCACCTCCGGATACTGACTCGTCGTGTGGTCCACCTCCGGGTACCGTCCAGTCCTCGAACACTCGGCCTCCGTCAGCACTGTCTGTCATCTACAACCAACACAACAAGGTGCGGGCATAGCCCGTGCAGGGGTGAGTATAACGATACTCAGTAGGGACCCCGAGACCCTCAAGGTCTCACTAAAACCAACATGGATAACCACAAAGAAGATCTCAAAAGATAACCTCTACTTAGGTATAGGCCCATGCATATACCTAAGTTATCAAGTAACCCATCTCAATCATGAGGGAAACACCAACATGATGAAATCAACGGAAAACCACCACCCAGATATATGCCCATACATATACCTAATTTATCAAGTGACCCATCTCAATCAATAGGTAAACATAAAGGTCATAGACTCAGCTCAAACCAGGATTTTCATTATCGAAACCGTAACTACCGAAGAGTCTCGTCCTTGTAGTATACAGTGGTCCTGTCACGACTCTGAGGTACTGCTCACTAACCTAAGACTGCTGAAGTACTCCTCCTGTCGAGTACCGCGGGTCAGCCACCCAAACACAGTAGTGCTTCCCGCCGGGGTATGTCACCCAAACACAATAGTGCACACCCCCCAGTAGCCTGCAGAGGTACTCTCCGAACGAGTACCGTGGGTCTGCACTGTCACACAGGTATTTCTACGTCCACCATGGGTCAGCACCTCACAAAGTAGTGCTCCGTCCACTGGGCTAGTCGACTCACTCCACGTCGAGTCGGTCAAGCAGTCGTCAGGTCTCAGCCGGCTACACGATCTCCGTACACCACACGCTCGTCTCTGGGAGGGTCCGCTCCATGAGCTAAAGGTCGACACTCCAAGTATCTCAAAGTCCCACTAAGAATTATTTCAAAGGACCGCCTCGTCATAGGGGTCTCAACGCAACAGACGGCGCGTCAATCGGACGCTCAGTCTATGAGTTACTAGCCTTTTTGTCGCCGGGGCCCGGTTGGTTTCATGTGCGAACCAACCCGGCCGTATCTCAAATGTACCCCGAACTCTCATAGGGTATACTCTTAGGGACCTTTTCTCAACGAGATCACCAACGCCGCTGATGGTTCTTCAAACGGACGTCTGGTCTGAAAGATAACAGCTTTTCCGTTCCAAGGGCCCGGTTGGATTTCAGGTACAATCCAACCCGGCCACTATCCAACAGAAACCAAAACGTGGGCGAAGAATTCCAAAATATCCGTCTCACTTAGAGGAATCCATCAAAGTCGACGGCACGTCAATCGGACGTCCGGAGCTCAAGATATAAGCGTTTCCGCTCCGAGGGCCCGGTTGTTTTCGTATCCGAACCAACCCGTCCGAACCCAAAGTGTTCCGAAACTTTGAGTGCGATATACCAAAACGACCGTCTCGATCCAAGGATCTCATCGCCACTAACGGTGCATCGATCAGAGGTCTACAGCTCAAGATATGGGCGAAAGACCGTGAGGGGTCTGAAAACGGGGGTTTCGGGCCCGGACCGACCCGGCCCGAGACCCCCTGGGTCGGCCCGAACTGGGTCAACCCGACCCGGGTGCGGGTCCAGCACGGCTAGTGCGGTCCGGCCCAGCTGGGCGCGGCCCGGAATGGTCTGCCTAAGCCGGCCCGGCTCGGCCGGGGGTTCGGCCGAATGGTCGAACCGTGCAGGGGGCGCTGCCCCCGCGTGAAGAGTCGCGACCCCACGGTTGGGGCCGCCCATGCCAGCGGACGCGACAGCCGGCCGCATCCCGCCGCTCCCATCCGGTCCCGCGTGGTCATGGGACCGTGCTCCGCCACTGCGGCTTCAGCCGTGGCAGATTCCTCTGGCGACGCTCCGGGCGCTGCGACCCCCGACCGCTGGCGCCGCCGCACCGGCGTGTCGCGCCGGCAGCGGCTTCCGTGGACCACCGGACACGCTCCGGTGGTCCGATTCCCCTGCGGTCTTCGCCAATGGTCACCCCGGGATCTGACCTTCGCTGCAAAGATCCCACAATGCCTGTGCGGCTTCGTTTTTCGTCGCCCGTCAATTCGCACATCAATTAACAAAACGTGTCGTCTTCATGGTTCTCCGGCGCGACGCGATGGCGCCGCGCTCCTTTGCCGTGGCCCGAATCCATCCACAGATGTCTTCGGATTTCTCCGACATGGCACGACGGCATCGCGTCCTTGTTCGTTTTCACGACGCGGCGCTACGGCGCCGCGCATTCCTTGCCGCACGTTTCCGCACGGTGCGACGACACCGCGCCATCCCCATTTCAATCCACAAAAGAAACCCACATGGATAAGGAGGAGGGTCGGACGTGTTTGTGCGGTCCGCCCCCTCTCGTTAATTGATAGAAAATTGTCGTATTTCACGAAGATCGTCAAGGTAATAATCACAAACAAATTAAATAATAATCCTCAACATAAATCCGCATGAACGAACCATCCGCTGATCAACCTGGAATTGGTTGGTCTGCGCTCGTCGTTTTTTTCTCAAAAGATAAGAGAACACCAAAATAAAATTCCCCTACCTTGATAATTGATGTCGCACATCGTCCGTCGCGGAAAATGGCATCGTGAGGAAAGAATTCGTAGGCGACGTCGGAGTGCATCTGAAGCGGCGTCTCCTCACTTGTCGTGGAGAATAGAAAATATGGCACGTCGATCGTTCTTCGCGGAACCAGCGTTCTTCGTCGAAGAAGATGTCATTCTTCATCGAGAAGGAAGTCCTCTTCTTCTTCACAAGAATTCTCTCCCAATCTTTCTTAGCACAATGAAAGCCCTCCCAAAATAAAATAATAAGCTACCCTCATTATTTTATTAACACAATCCATTTCAAATTTCAAAACTCAAAACACTTAATTAATTAATTGAGTAGGTTCAATTAATTAATTTGTGTATGTTGGAAAGAGTTAAGAGAGGGAGAGAGAAGGTCCTCTTAAATGTTGGGAGAGTTAAAGAGGGGTTTCATTGAGAGTTACAAATTAATGAGGGGGGGAAAGGTTATGAGAGTAATGGGAAGTTGTAGGATTGGGGCTCGTGTGGGCCCCACCTCACTATTATCCTCACATGGGTAATTATGTGCCCCACCCCAACCCCCCATGTAGGATATAGCCACTTAGATACAAAAATAAAATTGTTCCACAATTTTATTCACTTCATATATAACCCACAAATTTTAACTTCTCCTCCCGAGCAAGCGCAACTGCGGTAAAGGTCCCCTTAAGCAATTACCAGCATTGCGAGTTCATCGGTGCCCTTGGATTTTAATTCCGAGCACCGGTTCAAAATTTAGAAAAACCCGCTCGTTGGTTCACTGAACGTACCAGAGCTAAATTTCGAAAAATGATTTCGGGCACACCGGGCCTCAGAATCAGGCGCCGTCAAAAACTGCGTTCTTTTAAAATTCCAAAGAAAATTTGAAAAAAATTCCTTGAAATTTCCGGGTCTTTACATTACTCCCACCTCTGGGATTTACGTCCCCGTAAAGCTTCAACACAAACTAGCGTCACAAAAGCGGTATTGAGCACGCACCTAAGCCTTCCGCTCCCATGTGCTAACTGGAGATTCCGTACTGCCAAAGAAAGTGCACCTGAGAAATCGACCGTCCTCGTAGGATCCGCTCATGTCGATCCTTGATCCCTACTATAACCTCCATGGAAGTAACCTCATTGCCATCATCTTGCTCCTCATGGTCGATTATATGCGAAGGGTCAAGCGCGTATATCCTCAGTTGAGATACCTGGAAAACGTTGTGCACCTGGTGCAATTGAGGTGGATGGGTCAAGCGGTAAACCACCTTGCCTACCCAGCTGAGGACCTAGAAAGGTCCGTTGAACCTTGGAGATAACTTTTCGCCCTGGCCACATCTCCGTAAACCTCGTCGATGTGAGACCCGTATAAGGACGTGATCGTCATCCTCAAACTCTAGAGGTATCCAATTCCTGTTAGAACTGAAACTCAAACGACTACTGCCACGAGGGTATGGTTGACCGACTCAAGAGTGATCGGTTGCACCCTCCTATGAAAGAGTTTATCCTGTGGTGCCTGGGGTTACCTTTTCACCGACCAAGGAAAACCCATCTCGACGTTTGCCTAAAACCGTCAATTTGAGTATGAACAGTTATTGCCCATTCCATACTCAAAATAACGTCGTAAGGCCTCGACGTTGCCACCAAGAGATTCCAACCGAAACTTTTGCCTCGAGGGTCTGACCACACTGTCAGTGTAAGTGTGATTATCGAGTCTCCTCCAAAGGTATCACCAGACGTGAGGGTCAAGTCCACGGCTTCCGAAAACTCTAGGTCTAGAACAAGATTTGCGAAAGGAAGGAATGGTTCATATCTGCGTCTGTTACTACAACAGCTAGTAGTGGACACAGACTGTCCCTTGAATCATTTTTAGAGCCATTGGGTCACACTCCTTGACCGCATGCAGCCGCACTCTTCCTCCGCCATCCAGCTCCCTGAGCCTGGCGGGGATAACTAAGGCGGGTGGTTGTAGCATGTTAAGATGTACACCACCACATGCTGCTCTCCTAGTTCTGCTTCCACGTCGGTTGCTCCGCAGACTCATCTCTCCTTAAAGCTTCCTCTTCTTCAAACATTTAACACGCTCGTGTCTCTAAGACTGGAGCCGGTTTCCTGTTTCTTACTGCACTGTGTAGTCTTCATCCTCTCGATCTGTACCTTCTTTGCATAAGATCTGAAGGAGCTCCTAAAATTTCTCCTTTGCTAAAAAGAGAAACTCAGTCTCATACCCTGGATGAACCACACTCATTTCCTAATACAGTCAATCCTGACATGAATGACGCATTCACGCCATGGATGATGCCGTAAGGCCTCGACGTAACTACTAGGAGATCCAATTGTCACTCTCGCCTCCATGGGTCGAGTCACACTGTTGGCATCAGTGTGAGGTCACTGGGTCTCCTCCAGTAGAAATCTCGAATTTGAGGGTCAAGTCAACAGTTTTAACTGGGACCACTCAGTATCAACCAAACAAAAGGACAGGAAAGCAAACAAAGATAATTGCCTTTTTATTATTGCAGCTCATAGTACAACGACACGAATACAATAGCAACATGGAACTAGAAATAAAAGGGACATATCCACTAGTTCCGCTCCTGTCTACCTACTTCTGGATCTCTACTGCCTTGTCCCCTACTGGGATATTGCTCAAGCACCCACCGCTGCTTCTGCCTCAGTAGCTCCTCCAAAGATTTAGGATCAACTGTACGAGGAGTCGGACAGTCCGTGCCAGGTGACCCTTTCCGCCGCATGAGTAACACTGTCTGTTTCTGGCATGCCTAGCTCTGTCCCCACCCCGGGTGCCCCGCACCACGGATCCTAAAACCCGAGATCACCCAACTGCTGGTCTGGTCCCCCTGGACCTCTGCATCATCTGTCTACTTCCCACAGATGACTCGGCTACTGATCGAATAACACACGGCAAAGGCATGAGCTCCGGAACACGCTCGGGGTGTAGAGCTACTAGCACAAACTCCACCCTTAAGAAGGTCTCGAAGTCTTCCCATGCGAAGGTCATCCTGTCGCAAAACTGGAACAAGTGGCTCCACCACCTGCCTACTGCTTCCTGAAGAAGGCTGGCAGCAAAGATCACCATGAAGTCTGCAGGCATCCCCACTAGCCTGAAGACTCTCACCACAGCCTCCAGCCAAACCGCAGCCGCCTGCGGGTCTGTCAATCCCCGGAAACTGGGTGGCCCTTGGCGCTGGAACTCGTGCAGTGCACTCAAGTGGCGTGCATCGCTACTGCTGGGGTTGGTGTCATCGGTGGCCCAATGTATGGTAGTACCGCTGGTGCCTCAACTGCAAGAGGTACCTGTACCGAAGCCTCGTCACTCGACAGGCTGTCAGTACGCAGATTCCTCTGGGCTCTAGCTGGTCGTCCGAGAAAAGGCATCCCGAAAGAAACAACGTGACACGGTCAAACGATTATACCTGGTGAGCTGACCTGGTTTGAGCTGATATTTAAATAAAACTTCTGGAAACACACATGCAATCAGTGTTTTCGTGCACAAAGTCGGAATTCAGTTGTCAGGCTCCTGGTGTATGGATACATCGGCCACCCGCACCAACACTGGACTCCTTGAACTGAAGACCACACTCGGTACCCTTAACAATATTGCTTCGCAGAAAGAAAATATCAGAGTTATAAGTTCTGCGGTAGAACCGACTCCTCTGATACCAATTGTCACGACCCGTCCTCGGGGCCCGTGTCGTGACTAACCCAAGCCCACCTTCCATAGGCCAGGGGCTGGCGACTAGAACCAAAGGCATAAATCCCGATAACTGGGAAGGAAT
The DNA here is from genome assembly GCA_963277665.1 of Viscum album. Classification (NCBI taxonomy): domain Eukaryota; kingdom Viridiplantae; phylum Streptophyta; class Magnoliopsida; order Santalales; family Viscaceae; genus Viscum; species Viscum album. The sequence goes on along the minus strand of OY728128.1, from coordinate 1,141,629,016 downwards.
TGCCTTTATAAAAGTAAACAAAACACCACAAAGTACAAGCAGAAGTAAAAAAACTAATTACAAAGAGAAGTGATGAAAGGTAAAAGGGCCAGAATACAAACCCAAAAGAAAGTACAACTACAACTGAACAAAGTATAACAGAAAAAGACAACAGCTGGAAGAACGGAAGCAACTCCTGGGTCATCCTCCTCAGATCCTACCTGAAGGGTAGGTAACGATGGTGCATCTCTTGGATCATCCACCACGGATCCTACCTGAAGGGTAGGTACAGATAGCCTCCACAACGCTCTCACCCGTCAATCTCCTCTGTGTGTCGTCTCGTGGCGAAGTCCACCTCTGGATACTGACTCGTCGTGTGGTCCACCTCCGGGTACCGTCCAGTCCTCGAACACTCGGCCTCCGTCAGCACTGTCTGTCATCTGCAACCAACACAACAAGGTGCGGGCATAGCCCGTGCAGGGGTGAGTATAACGATACTCAGTAGGGACCCCGAGACCCTTAAGGTCTCACTAAAACCAACATGGATAACCACAAATAATATCTCAACAGATAACCTCTTCTTAGGTTTAGGCCCATGCATATACCTAAGTTATCAAGTAACCCATCTCAATCATGAGGGAAACACCAAGATGATGAAATCAACAGAAAACCACCACCCAGATATATGCCCATACATATACCTAATTTATCAAGTGACCCATCTCAATCAAGAGGTAAACACAAAGGTCATAGACTCAGCTCAAACCAGGATTTTCATTATCGAAACCGTAACTGCTGAAGAGTCCCATCTCTGGAGTGTACAATGGTCCTGTCACGACTCTGAGGCACTTCTCACCAACCTAAGACTGCTGAAGTACTCCTCCTGTCGAGTACCGCGGGTCAGCCACCCAAACACAGTAGTGCTTCCCGCCGGGGTATGTCACTCAAACACAGTAGTGCACACCCCCTAGTAGCCTGTAGAAGTACTCTCCGGACGAGTACCGTGGGTCTGCACTGTCACATAGGTAGTGCTCCATCCGCCATGGGTCTGCACCTCACAAAGTAGTGCTCCGTCCACTGGGCTAGTCGACTCACTCGAAGTCAAGTCCGTCAAGCAGTCGTCAGGTCTCAGCCGGCTACACGGTCTCCGTACACTGCATGCTCGTCTCTGGGAGGGTCCGCTCCACGAGCTACAGGTCAATACTCCAAGTATTTCAAAGTCCCACGAAGAAGTATCTCAAAGGACTGGCTCGTCATAGGGGTCTCAACGCAACAGACGACGCGTCAATCAGACGCCCGGTCTGTGAGTTACTAGCCTTTTTGTCCCCGGGTCCCGGTTGGTTTCATGTGAGAACCAACCCGGCCGTATCTCAAATGTACCCCGAACTCTCATGGGGTATACTCTTAGGGACCGTTTCTCAACGAGATCACCAACGCTGCTGACGGTTCGTCAAACAGACGTCTGGTCTGAAAGATAACAACTTTTTCGTTCCAAGGGCCCGGTTGGATTTCGGGTACAATCCAACCCGGCCACTATCCAACAGCAACCAAAACTCGGGGGAAAATTCCAAAATATCCATCTCATTTAGAGGAATCCATCAAAGTCGATGGCACGTCAATCGGACGTGCGGATCTCAAGATATAAGCGTTTCCGCTCCGAGGGCCCGGTTGGTTTCGTATCCGAACCAACTCGGCCGAACCCAGAGTGTTCCGAAACTTTGTGTGAAATATACTGAAACGCCCGTCTCGATCCAAGGATTGCATCGCCGCAGACGGTGCATCGATCGGAGGTCTACATCTCAAGATATGGGTGAAAAACCATGAGGCGTCCGAAAACGGGGGTTTCGGGCCCGGACCGACCCGGCCCGAGACCCCCTGGGTCGGCCCGAACCGGGTCAACCCAACCCAAGTGCGGGTCCAGCCCGGCCGGCTCAGTCCGGCCTGGCTGGGCACGGCCCGACCCGGTCTGCCCAAGCTGGCCCGGCTCGGCCGGGGGTTCGGCCGAACCGTGCGGGGGGCGCTGCCCCCGCTTGAAGAGCTGCGGCCCCGTGGTTGGGGCCGCCCGTGCCAGCGGACGCGGTAGCCAGCCGCGTCTCGCCGCTCTCATCTGGTCCCGTGTGGTCGCGGGACCGTGCTCTTCCGCCGTGGCTTCAGCCGCGGCAGATTCTTCCGGCGGCGCTCCGGGCGCTGCCGCCCCCGACCGCCAGCGCCGCCACACCGGCGTGGTGCGCCGGCAGGGGCTTCCGCGGACCACCGGACGCGCTCCGGTGGTCCTATTTGCCTGAGGTCTTCGCCAGTGGTCAACCCGGGATCCGACCTTCACTGCAAAGATCCCATAAGGCCCATGCGTCTTCGTTTGTCATCGTCCGTCAATCCGCACGTCAATTAACAAAACGCGCCATCTTCATGGTTCTCCGGCGCGACGCGATGGCACCGCGCCCCTTCTCCGTGGCCCGAATCCGTCCGTGGATGTCTTCGGGTTTCTCCGATGCGGCGTGACGGCATCGCGTCCTTGTTCGTTTTCACGATGTGGCGCGACGGCGCTGCGCATTCCTTGCTGCACGTTTTCGCACTATGCGACGGCACCACGCCATCCTCGTTTCAATCCACAAAAGAAACCCACATGGATAAGGAGGAGGGTCGGACGTGTTTGTGTGGTCTTCCCCCTCTCGTTAATTGATAGAAAATGGTCATATTTAACGAAGATCGTCAAGGTAATAATCACGAACAAATTAAATAATAATCCTCAACATCAATCCGCATGAACGTACGATCCACTGATCAACCTGGAATTGGTTGGTCCGCGCTCGTCGTTCTTTTCTCAAAGGATAAGAGAACACCAAAATAAAATTCCCCTACCTTGATAATTGATGTCGCACGTCGGGCGTCGTGGAAAATGGCGTCGTGAGGAAATAATTCGTAGGCGACGTCGGAGTGCTTCTGAAGTGGCGTCTCTTCACTTGTCGCGGAGAAGAGAAAAGATGGCACGTTGATCGTTCTTCGAGGAACCAGCATTCTTCATCGAAGAAGATGTCGTACTTCGTCAAGAAGGAAGTCCTCTTCTTCTTCACAATAATTCTCTCCCAATCTTCCTTAGCACAACGAAAGCCCTCCCAAAATAAAATAATAAGCTACCCTCATTATTTTATTAACACAAGCCATTTCAAATTTCAAAACTCAAAACACTTAATTAATTAATTGAGTAGGTTCAATTAATTAATTTGTGTATGTTGGCAAGAGTTAATAGAGGGAGAGAGAAGGTCCTCTTAAATGTTGGGAGAGTTAAAGAGGGGTTTCGTTGAGAGTTACAAATTAATGAGGGGGGGAAAGGTTATGAGAGTTATGGGAAGTTGTAAGGTTGGGGCTCGTGTGGGCCCCACCTCACTATTATCCTCACATGGGTAGTTAGGTTCCCCACCCCAACCCCCCCATTTAGGATATAGCCACTTAGATACAAAAATAAAATTGTTCCACAATTTTATTCACTTCATACATAACCCACAAATTCTAACATCTCCTCTCGAGCAAACACAACTGCGGTAAAGGACCCCTTAAGAAATTACCGGCGTTGCGAGTTCATCGGTGCCCTTGGATTTCAATTCCGAGCACCGGTTCAAAAGTTAGAAAAACCCGCTCATTGGTTCACTGAACGTACCCGAGCTAAATTTCGAAAAATGATTCTGGGCACACCGGGCCTCGGAATCAGGCTCCGTGAAAAACTGTGTTCTTGTAAAATTCCAAAGAAAATTTCAAAAAAATTTCCTTGAAATTTCTGGATCTTTACATTACTCCCACCTCAGGGCTTTACGTCCCCGTAAAGCTTCAACACAAACTAGCGTCACAAAAGCGGTATTGAGCACGCACCTGAGCCTTCCGCTCCCATGTTCTTTCCTGGAGATTCCGTACTGCCAAAGAAAGTGCACCCGAGGAATCGACCATCCTCGTAGGATCCTCTCATGTCGATCCTCGATCCCTACTGGAACCTCCGTGGAAGTAACCCCATCGCCATCGTCCTGCTCCTCATGGTCGATGATATGCGAAGGGTCGAGCGCGTATCTCATCAGTTGAGATACCTGGAAAACGTCGTGCACCTGGTGCAACTGAGGTGGATGGGTCAAGTGGTAAACCACCTTCCCTACCCAGCTGAGGACCTAGAAAGGTCCGTTGAACCTCAGAGATAACTTTCCGCCCTGGCCACATCTCCGTAAACCTCGTCGAGGTGAGACCCGTATAAGGACATGATCGTCATCCTCGAACTCTAGACGTATCCAATTCCTGTTAGAACTGAAACTCAAAAGACTGCTGCCATGAGGGTATGGTTGACCGACTCAAGAGTGATCGGTCACACCCTCCTGTGAAAGAGTTTATCCTGTGGTGCATGGGGTTCCCTTTTCGCCGACCAAGGAAAACCCATCTCGATGTTTGCCTAAAACCTTCAATTTGAGTATGAATAGTTATTGCCCATTCCATACTCTAACTAACGTCGTAAGGCCTCGACGCTGCCACCAAGAGATTCCAACCGAAACTCTCGCCTCGAGGGTCTGACCACACCGTCGGCGTAAGTGTGATTATCGAGTCTTCTCCCAAGGTATCTCCAGACGTGAGGGTCAATTCCACGGCTTCCGGAAACTCTAGGTCTGAAACAAAATTTGCGAAAGCAAGGAATGGTTCATATCAACGTCTGTTACTACAACAGCTAGTAGTGGACATAGACTGTCCCTTGAATCATTTTTAGAGCCATTGGGTCACACTCCTTGACTGCATGCAGACGCACTCCTCCTCCACCCTCCAGCTCCCTAAGCCTGGCGGGGATAACTAAGGCGGGTGGTTGTAGCATGTTAAGATGTACACCACCTAATGCTGCTCTCCTAGTTCTGCCTCCACGTCTGCTGCTCCGCAGACTCATCTCTCCTTAAAGCTTCCTCTTCTTTAAACATTTAACACGCTCGTGTCTCTAATACTAGAGCCGGTTTCCTATTTCTTACAGCACTGTGTAGTCTTCATCTGCTCGATCTATACCTTCTTTGCATAAGATCTGAAAGAGCTCCTAAAATTTCTCCTTTTCCGAAAAGAGAAACTCGGTCTCATCCCCTGGATGAACCACGCCCATTGCCTAATACAGTCAATCCTGACATGAATGACACATTCACGCCACAGATGACATCGTAAGGTCTCGACGTAACTATTAAGAGATCCAACTGTCACTCTCGCCTCCATGGGTCGAGTCACACTGTTGGCATCAGTGTAAGGTCACTGGGTCTCCTCCAGTAGAAATCTCGAACGTGAGGGTCAAGTCAAAAGTTTTAACTGGGACCACTCAGTATCAACCAAACAAAAGGACAGGAAAGCAAACAAAGATAAGTTTATTTTTAATATTGCAGCTCATAGTACAAAGACACAAATACCACAGTAACATGGAACTAGAAATAGAAGGGACGTATCCACTAGTTCTGCTCCTGTCTACCTGCTCCTAGAGGTCTACTGCCTTGTCCACTGCTCGGCTGTTTCTCAAGCACCCGCCGCTGATTCTACCTCGGTGGCTCCTCTAAAGCCTCAGGATCAACTGTACGAGGACTCAGACAGTCACGTGCCAGGTGACCCTTTCCGCCGCATGAGTAACACTATCTGTTTCTGGCACGCCTAGCTCTGTCCCCACCCCGGGTGCCCCGCACCACCGATCCTAAAACCTGAGATCCCCCAAATGCTGGTCTGGTCCTCCTGGACCTCTGCATCATCTTTCTACTGCCCACAGATGACTTGGCTACTGATCGAATAACATGCGGAAAAGGAAGCAGTTCTTGAACACGCTCGGGGTGTAGAGCTACTGGCACAAACTCCACCATGAAGAAGGTCTCGAAGTCTTCCCATGCGAAGGTCATCCCGTCGCAAAACTGGAACAAGTGGCTCCACCACCTACATGCTGCTTCTTGAAGAAGGCTGGAAGCAAAGATCACCATGAAGTCTTTAGGCGTCCCCACTAGACGGAAGACTCTCACCACAGCCTCCAGCCAAACCTCAGCCGCATGCGGGTCTGTCTCTCCCCGGAACCTGGGTGGCCTCTGGCGCTGGAACTCGTGCAGTGCACTCAAGTGGCCTGCATCGCCTACAGCTGGGGCTGGTGGCATCGGTGGCCCAATGTATGGTAGTACCGCTGGTGCCTCAACTGCAAGAGGGCCCTGTACCGAAGCCTCGTCGCTCGACAGGCTGTCAGTACGCACATCCCTCTGGGCTCTAGCTGGTCGTCCGAGAAAAGGCATCCTGAAAGAAACAACGTGACACGGTCAAATGATTATACCTGGTGAGCTGACCTGGTTTGAGCTGATATTTAAATAAAACTTCTGGAAACAACCGTGCAATCAGTGTTTTCGTGTACAAAGTCGGAATTCTATTGTCAGGCTCCTGGTGTATGGATACGTCGGCCGCCCGCACCAACACTGGACTCCCTGAACGGAAGACCGCACTCGATACCCTTAACACTATTGCTTCACAGAAAGAAAATATCAGAGTTATAAGTTTTGCGGTAGAACCGACTCTTATGATACCGATTGTCACAACCCATCCTCAGGGCCCGTGCCGTGACTACCCCAAGCCCGCCTTCCATAGGCCAGGGGCTGGCGACTAGCACCAAAGGCATAAATCCCGATAATTGGGAAGGCATTGCCTTTATAAAAGTAAACAAAACACCACAGAGTACAAGCGGATGTAAAACACTAAGTACAAAGAGAAGTGCTGATAGGTAAAAGGGCCAGAATACAAACCCAAAAGAAAGTACAACTACAAATGAAAAAAGTACAACAGAAAAAGACAACAGCTGGAAGATGGGAAGCAAATCATGGGTCGTCCTCCTCAGATCCTACCTGAAGGGTAGGTACATATGGCGCAACTCCTGGATCGTCCACCATGGATCGTACCTGAAGGGTAGGTACAGATAGCCTCCACAACGCTCTCGCCCGTCAACCTCCTCCATGTGTCTTCTTGTCGCGAAGTCCACCTCCGGATACTGACTCATCGTGTGGTCCTCCTCCGGGTACCGTCCAGTCCTCGAACACTTGGCCTCCATCAGCACTGTCCGTCTTCTGCAACCAACACAACAAGGTGCGGGCATAGCCCGTGTAGGGGTGAGTATAACGATACTCAGTAGGGACCCTGAGACCCTCAAGGTCTCACTAAAACCAACATGGATAACCACAAAGAAGATCTCAACAGATAACCTCTACTTAGGTATAGGCCCATGCATATACCTAAGTTGTCAAGTAACTCATCTAAATTATGAGGGAAACACCAAGATCATGAAATCAACGGAAAACCACCACCTAGGTATATTCCCATACATATACCTAAGTTATCAAGTGACCCATCTCAATCAAGAGGTAAACACAAAGGTCATAGACTCAGCTCAAACCATGATTTTCATTATCGATACCTAAACTGCTGAAGAGTCCCGTCTCTGGAGTGTACAGTGGTCCTGTCACGACTCCGAGGTACTGCTAACTAACCTAAGACTGCTGAAGTACTCCTCCTGTAGAGTACCGTGGGTCAGCCACCCAAACACAGTAGTGCTTCCCGCCTGGGTATGTCACTGAAACACAGTAGTGCACACCCCCTAGTAGCCTGCAGAGGTACTCTCTGGACGAGTACCGCGGGTCTGCACTGTCACACAGGTAGTGCTCCGTCCGCCATGGGTCTGCACCTCACAAAGTAGTTCTCCGTCCACTAGGCTAGTCGACTCACTCCAAGTCGAGTCAGTCAAGCAGTCGTCAGGTCTCAGCCAGCTGCACGGTCTTCGTACACCGCACGCTCGTCTCTGGGAGGGTTCTGCTCCACGAGCTATAGGTTTATACTCCAAGTATCTCAAAGTCCCACGAAGAAGTATCTCAAAGAACCACCTCATCATAGGGGTCTCAATGCAATAGATGACGTGTCAATCAGACGCCCGGTCTGTGAGTTACTAGCCTTTTTGTCCCCGGGGCCTGGTTGGTTTCATGTGTGATCCAACCCCGCCGTATCTCAACTGTACCCCGAACTCTCATAGAGAATACTCTTAGGGACCATTTCTCAACGAGATCACCAACGCCGCTGACGGTTCGTCAAACGGCCGTCTGGTCTGAAAGATAACATCTTTTCCGTTCCAAGGGCCCGGTTGGATTTTGGGTACAATCCATCCCGGCCACTATCCAACAGCAACCAAACCTCGGGCAAAGAATGCAAAAAGATCCATCTCACTTAGAGGAATTCATCAAGGTCGACGACACATCAATCGGACGTCTGGAGCTCAAGATATAAGCATTTCCGCTCCGAGGGCCTGGTTGGTTTCGTATCCAAACCAACCCGGCCGAACCCAAAGTGTTCCGAAACTTTGAGTTTGATATACCTAAACGACCGTCACGATCCAAGGATCACATCTCCGCTGACGGTGCGTCGATTGGAGGTCTACATCTCATGATATGGGCGAAATACCGTGAGGGGTCCGAAAACGGGGGTTTCGGGCCCGGACCGACCCGGCCCGGCCGGCGTGGTCCGGCCCGGTCTGCCCAAGCCGGCCTGGCTCGGCTAGGGGTTCGGCCGAACGACTGAACCGTGCGGGGGGCACTGCCCCCACGTGAAGAGTCGCGGCCCCGCGGTTGGGGCTGCCCGTGCCAGCGGACGCGGCAGCAGGCCACGTCCCACCGCTCCCATCCGGTCCCACGCGGTCGCGGGGCCGTGCTCCACCGCCGCGGCTTCACCCGCGGCGGATTCTTCCGGCGGCGCTCCGGGCGCCACCGCACCGGCATGGCGCGCCGGCAGGGGCTTCTACAAACCACCGGACGCGCTCCGGTGATCCGATTCGCCTGCTGTCTTCGCCAGTGGTCACCCCGGGATCCAACCATCACTGCAAAGATCCCACAACGCCCGTGGGGCTTCGTTTGTTGTCTCCCATCAATCCACATGTCAATTAGAATAACGCGCCATCTTCATGGTTCTCTGGCGCGATACGATGGCACTGCACCCCTTCGTCGTGGCCCGACTCCGTCCGCGGATGTCTTCGGTTTTCTCCGACGCGGCGCGACAGCGTCGCATCCTTGTTCGTTTTCACGACGCGACGCGACGGCGCCGCACATTCCTTGCCGCACGTTTCCGCATGGTGCGATGGCACCGCACCATCCCTGTTTCAATCCACAAAAGAAAACCACATGGATAAGGAGGAGGGTCGGTCGTGTTTGAGCGGTCCTCCCCCTCTAGTTAATTGACAGCAAATGGTCATATTTCACGAAGATCATCAAGGTAATAATCACGAACAAATTAAATAATAATCCTCAACATCAATCCGCATGAATGAACGATCCGTGGATCAACCTGGAATTGGTTGGTCTGCGCTCGTCGTTCTTTTCTCAAAAGATAAGAGAACACCAAAATAAAATTCCCCTACCTTGATAATTGATGTCGCACATGAGGCGTCGCGGAAAATGGCGTCACGAGGAAAGAATTATTAGGCGACGTCGGAGTGCGTCTGAAGCGGTGTCTCCTCACTTGTCGCGGAGATGAGAAAAGATGGCACGTCGATCGTTCTTCGCGGAACCGGCGTTCTTCGTCGAAGAAGATGTGGTTCTTCGTCGAGAAGGAAGTCCTCTTCTTCTTCACAAGAATTCTCTCCCAATCTTCCTTAGCACAAAAAAAGCCCTCCCAAAATAAAATAATAAGCTACCCTCGTTATTTTATGTAACGCCTCGACCCCATCTACCCAGAGTCGGTGCATTACTTCGTAACATTGGCATGATCACAAAAGATCAAGTCTCGAAAGACCGATTAGTTTAGTAGCCTTGGAAACACTAGATATATTCATAAGTCTTTCATTAAATAAAAATTAAACAAACTACAATAACATGGTATTCATAGTCCACACTCATATCTTCACTGACTATCCTTGAAAGTCAGTCATAATACACTTCTTCACATCCTGGAAAATATTTAAACATTGAAAGGGGTGAGCTCAGATGCTCAGTAAGGATAACAATATTGTGGAAGCTTTTATAAGAAAACATAAGCATTTAAGGCAATGTATAACTAAAACAAAAGCCTTATTGAACTTGAACTTCAGCATAATATGGAAAAAGTAAAATAAAATAATGCCATTACTTACTCACATGGATATTCTACTAGACGAATAATCACATGAAATATCAATAACCACTTTCATAATGAGGGAATGTATAATGCCAGACATTCTGAAACATTTTGTCAAGGCCTCGGCCAAGACGTCTAAAATGATTAAGGCCTCGGAAAAAACCATAAATCAAATTGGGAAAGGGCCTCGTCCAATTACACGTCTAGTTGTCTCATGAGACCTACCGATGCATCGAGGAGCTATAGCGGGCTCCACCCGTCACATATTAAGTCCAATACATTCCTCATATGAATAGGTTTAAACATAACATAAATATTCGTATTAAAACTAGCATACGAAATGTCAACAATTTCTCCATAAACTATGGATGGTATAAAATAACACATCCACAGTCAAATATTTCATAAAATGTTCAATGGAAGTTTTGTATCATAAATCAATTTCAATTAAACTTAAAACCCATCAAAGGATGTTGACATAGATGAAATCAAAGCTATTTGAGAGAAATATATCTCCTTTTTGAAATCATTTAAAAGCCCCATAATTATAAATTAATACATTTACTCTGAAGATATTCTTATAAGCTTGTTAGGGAAGCTTCGACGAAGTTATAATAGCGGAAAATAGTCACACCCGTCGTATAAGTAAAAAAAACATTCTTACCTTATATTTGTCAAAAAGGTCAAAAAGTACATTGTTTGGAAAACGACGGTAAGATTCCTTTCAAAAACGTATAAGGGTATAAATGACTTTAACCCATTTCCCATTTAATAGTAAAAATGTTTTGAAAGACATTTTTAAGAAACATGGTTTTGGATGATAACGAAGTCCCAGTAGATAATTATGTATAAACAACCTTGGATAATGAAGAGGTTGTGAAGTAAACCCTTACCTTGTACTTTTCCTTGGTTGGGGTAGGTTAACCTCCTGTATAATGGTGAAATAATTGTTATTAAATTATACAAGAATCATATACATTAATATGATACCATATATGATCTTTTAACATTGCTTTGTTAACAATATCTTAGATTTATCGTTGTTTCGGGTGTTAACTTACTCGTTTTCTTTTATATGTTTTGTTACGTAAGTCGTGTTTTTCATGGATAGGTTGTATCTTATTCATATCCAGAATGATATAATGTCCTTAAACATTATTTTTAAATCATCAAATGATAATTATACTTGAATGGATACAACGGAGAATGAATCTCATCGCGTTCGTGGAGACGGTAGTCCGTACGTACGCACGAGCGAAAATATCATTATTTTGATATTAAAATAATATATAATTGGATAGTATATCATATATAAAGAATCATTATCATGTTATATTTATTATTTACATGAATTACATATCATTATTATACCGATCTAAATAATAATATATTGAATAACAATTACACCACGACGTGGAGACGGTAAGCCGTACGTACGCACTTATGGTGACATGTCATTCAAATGATGGGTAGAATAATGAATATGGTTGTTCCATATTTATAATAACATCAAAGTATATAGAAGATACTGGAGTTCTAATTTTAGAATTGAAATAATAAACAAAGAGGGAGTGGAAGAAGAAAGAAACTTGAAAGAGGGTGATGAAAATGTTACCTCTTCTTCGGGTTCTTCCTTTTGATTTGATCAAAAGGACTCATTAGGATGTCTTTCTGACTAATTTAAAGCTTCTAGAATGAAGGGAGAGAATTTGGGAGAGTATTTGGGCAGGGGTTGGCCGAACCAAAAGGCTTGGAAGTGTGAATAAGGTGGTATAGGTGGGGGCCTTTTATAAGAGGAGAGGAGGGGCACTTTTGGAAAGATTGAAATGTTACATTATTTCAGAATGCTTTTCGGATTCTAAAGGTCCCACACTTATATAATTCGAGGCTAAGGTGATAAGGTTTCTAAATCTCCTCATCCAATAGGCTTTGGACAAGTGTAAGCCTTGGATTTTGCATTATCTTCTCATTTTATTTAAATCGTTAAATAATGAGGTCATCGCTGCATCATAATGATGTCATATATAATTTAATTTATTTAATGTCTAATAATTCTAAAAAAAATACTATGATGTTGGAAATCTTTTTATCTTTCTAATGAATATTTATAGTCAAATTTTGGACTTGTGTAACCCCACTTAAAAAATGTTTTAGTAAACTAACTCATGTTTGTGTCAATTTAATTTTAACATTAAATAAATATATATTAATGTCATTTTCCAACTAAAGTGGCTCCATGGGGTCCCCAAGTTGACCCATGGGTTGTCTTGGTCGGCCATGACTCATCCAATAGGAGTAGGACAAGTGTCATGCTCATCTCATATTATTAAAACATCATTTGTACCTTAAACTACATTAATTACCTCTAATCGCGATTAAGAACTGAAAAGTTACTATTCACCAAAAAATTATTTTAATCTCATTGAACCACATTTTACTTCTTAATGACAACCATGTATGTCGGATTTTTGAAAATCAAATCACAGAAGTGGTAATATTTCATTTTAACGAAAAATCAGTTTTTAACAATCACTTAGTGGTTTCACTATTCATCAAAAATTGAAGTTTTTCAGAATAAGGCCAAAAATTCACCCTAAGCTATAATTGATATTCCGAATTCAAAAATGATGTCTATTTTACAAAATTCCAAACATATAAGTGGTATTAATTAATTTTATAATCAATTCCCGCTGTTACAACAAATAGCGTGTTTTTAAGAAACAATTTATATCAAAAGTTTGGCAATTGTTTATGTCCAATTTCAATGTTAAATTAATTCTAATGACCACCATTGGATAAAATGGTAAAAATATATTGTAATTATACTTTAAAACCACTAAATATTATAATTTATCACTATAAATTATTTTGATTAAAAAAGTTGTTTTAAGTATTTTTCACTATTCATAAAAATTTAGAAGTTCTCAGAAAAATACCAAAAATTCAACATAGGCTAATTTCAATATTCCGAATCCAAAAATCAAGTCCATTTTGATAAATAAAATTTATAAAATTTCAAAAAGTAGGTATTACTATTCACAACGGCTAGTTTAATTAGTTGTGGTGTGTGTTAGAGCTCGAGGTTGCGTACAACACACGCTATTGCATTATTCGAAGGGAAACGTACAGTGGAAGCTTGGGGTGTTACATTCTCCCCTCCTTCAAATAATTGCGTCCTCGCAATTTCTAGGGTATTACTGCATAAAAAGACTCGGGTGGTTTTTCATCATAAATTCCTCAGGTTCCCACGTTGCCTCTTCCATTTTATGATTTCTCCACAAAACCTGCACCAGACGAGTCGTCCGGTTTCTCAGCACCTGCTCCCTTACATCAAGAATCCTGACGGGCTCTTCACAATATGAAAGATCAGGTTCCAGTTCTAATTCCTCATAGGTGAGTACATGCGTTGGGTCAGGCATGTATTTCCTCAACAGAGAAATGTGGAACACATCGTGAACTTTGGAGAGACTTGGCGGCATTTCCAAATGGTAAGCTACAGCCCCAATTCGTTCTAGAATTTCGAAAGGTCCGATGTACCTGGGACTCAATTTACCTTACTTACCAAAACGTATGACTCCCTTCCATGGAGATACCTTCAGGAAAACATGATCACCGACTTGAAATTTCAAATCCTTCCTTCGATTATCGGCATAGCTCTTCTGCCTACTTTGAGCTGCTTTGATGTGATTTTGGATTACTTTCACCTTTTCCACCGTTTCCTCCACCAGTTCTGGGCCTACAAGTTTTCTTTCACCAACGTCATCCCAATAGGTTGGTGTACGACATCTCTTTCCGTATAACGCTTCATATGGTGCCATCTGAATACTCGAATGGAAGCTATTGTTATAGGAAAATTCTACCAGTGGTAAATATTGTTCCCACATACCCTGAAAGTCAAGAGAGCATGATCTGAACATGTCTTCTAAGGTTTGAATATTCCGTTCTGATTGTCCATCTGTTTGAGGGTGATAGTCAGTGCTCAAACGTAGTTCAGTATCCAAGGCCTTTTGAAGACTTTTCCAGAATCTTGAAGTAAAACGAGGATCACGATCAGAAACAATAGATAGGGGTACTCCATGAAGTCTTACAACTTCATTAATATATAGTCTTGCTAGATGTTCAAGTGGTAGATCCTCCCGTATAGCCATAAAATGTGCTGACTTAGTAAGTCGATCAACAATGACCCATATTGCATCATTCCTTCTAGGAGTCTTTGGTAGTCCCATGACAAAGTCCATCGTAATATTATCCCATTTCCACTCAGGTATGGGAAGAGGTTGCAATACTCCACCAGGATGTTTCCTTCCAGCTTTCACTTGTTGACAAACCGTACACCTCGACACAAAATCAGCAATCTCCCTCTTCATATTGTCCCACCAAAAATGTTCCTTCAAATCTCTATACATTTTGGTGCTCCTAGGGTGTATAGAGAAGTTGGAACTATGAGAATCATCCAGCAATTCCCTTTTTAGATCAGGTATATCGGGAACACAAAGTCCCTCAATCTTCCATCATTCACACCTTTAATCTTCTTCTGAAATTCTTCATCATTGGTCTGAGAACTCTTAATCCTTTCTAGTAAAGATGGTTTGGCAACCATTTGAAAAAGAATTGATGTTTCAACTTCCCTAGTTATTCCCATGTCCATATTCACTAGATCCAAGAAAATTGGATCCCTTTCAATTCTCATCACATTCAAAACTCCATGGTCTTTTCTACTCAAAGCATCTGCCACCTTGTTTGCCTTCCCCGGGTGGTAATGTATCGTGCAATCATAATCCTTGAGTAGTTCAAGCCATCGCCTTTTCCTCATGTTGAGTTCTTTTTGTGTGAAAATACACTTCAAACTCTTGTGATCAGTATAAATCTCACATTTTTCACCATAGAGGTAATGTCTCCATATCTTTAAAGCAAAGATCACAGCTACTAACTCAAGATCATGAGTAGGATAGTTTTGCTCATGAATTTTTAGCTGTCGTGATCCATAGGCAATGACCTTATCATTCTGCATAAGGACACAACCGAGTCCTTTCTTCGATGCATCACTATAAATAACAAACCCATCATTCCCCGATGGTAGAGTCAATACAGGGGCATTGACCAATCTTCTCTTTAGTTCTTCAAAACATTCTTCAAACTCTTTTGTCCAGAAAAATTTAATCCCTTTACGTGTGAGCTTGGTCAATGGGTTAGCCAATCTGGCAAAATTCTGGACGAAACGTCGATAATAACCTGCTAAACCAATAAAACTGCATACCTCAGTTATACTTGTCGGTGCTGGACATTCTTGGATTGCCTGGGTTTTAGAAGGATCAACGGAAATTCCATCCTTAGAGACAATATGGCCAAGAAAAGAAATCTCATGAAGCAAGAATTCACACTTGCTAAATTTCCCATATAATTCATGTCTTCTAAGAGTCTTCAGGATAATGCGTAAGTGATTTTCATGATCTTCGTGTCTTTTGGAGTATACCAATATATCATCAATAAATACCACTACAAAGTCATCAAGATATTCCTTGAAAACTCTATTCATTAGATCCATGAAAACAGAGGGTGCATTAGTCAATCCAAAAGGCATTACTGTAAACTCGTAATGCCCGTACCTTGTTCGAAATGCTGTCTTTGGAACGTCTTCCTTCTTCACACACAACTGATGGTATCCAGACCGAAGGTCAATCTTTGAAAAGTATTGAGCTCCATGCAGTTGGTCAAACAAATCATCAATGCGAGGTAGGGGATACTTATTCTTTATTGTTATAGCATCGATCTCCCTATAATCAATGCACAACCTCATAGATCCATCTTTCTTCTTAACAAAAAGAATAGGGGCTCCCCAAGGAGAAACACTAGGGCGAATAAATCCCTTATTACTCAATTCCTCTAGTTGTTTCTTTAGTTCAACTAATTCCACAGTGGCCATTCTATAAGGGGTCTTCGATATGGGCCTTGATCCAGGAATTAAATCAATGGAAAACTCAACTTCTCGTTCTGGAGGATGTCCAGGTAAATCATCCGGAAACACATCAACATATTCTCTCACAATAGGTACATCATCTATTTGAATATTCCTTTCCTCATCCTCAGTAATTTCCTTCTCTTCCTCCCCAATAATTGAATTTAGTTGAGCTACTGGGGGTGGATCTAGATAAGAATTATGTGGCGATGATTCTGCTCTAAAGATAAGGTGTTCCTTATCATCATCATCAAGAATCGTAACCTCTTTCCTCTTACAATAAATTTTTGCATCATGGTCCGAAAGCCAATCCATACCGAGGATTATATCAAATTCAATCATGGGTATGACGATGCGATCAGCAGGTAAAGAACATTTAGGTGCTCTAATGGGAACTAATCGACAAAACTTTGTTGCAACAATACTTCCCTTAGGGGTTTTGACTGACAACTCCCTTGTTAAATCAAATTGGAAATATCTAATTTTATTAGCAAACTGGGAAGATATGAAACAATGCGATGATCCAGAATCAAATAATGCATTTTCTAAACTTGAGGAAACCATTAAATTACCTGCCACCATGTCTTTCGGAGCTTCCACCTCAGCAGTAGTGATAGCATAAGCCTGGCCTTGATCCCTTGGCCTCTTCTGAGGTAAGTTCCCCTGATGCTTAGGACATTCATTTGCATAATGTCCCTTCTCTCTATAATTATAACATTCCACGTTGAAAGCCGCTTTCTTTCCCTTGCATTCATGAGCTTGGTGGCCTTTTTCACCACACTTGTAACATACTCCTTTTCCTTTTAGACAGGAACCAGGGTGCTTCCTACCACAATTATCACAGGGTGGAAATTCATTTCTACCCTTCTTCCCTGTTTCCTTATTTCCTTTCCCAGAGTTTTCAGCGGATCTCTTCTTATCTTTCTTTGATTTAAAGTCATAAGACTTAGAGAATTCTTTTTCCATCTTGATAGCGCACGAGACAATACCTTCGTATGAAGATAAGGTTTGTGATACTAAAGCTCGACGGAGAAATGGTTTCAACCCATCAAAGAAACGATCAGTCTTACTTCTTGGGTTACGTATGTAATCTGCAGCATACCTTGCTAACCTTGTAAAGTTAGCCTCATACTTTGCGACATTCTCATCCTCCTTCTGCCTCAGACTCAGAAATTGCCTTTCCATATCCGCTCGATGGTCTCGAGGAAAGTATTTTTCTAAGAACAGCTCTTTGAACTCCTGTCATTCCATGTTTGTTAATTCATCATCTTCCTTTGTGTTTTGAATTAGTGACCACCATTGATCGGCATCTCCAGTGAGGCAGTAAACTGCCATGAAAACATTCTCCCTTTCACTACTCCCCATGGCATTGAATATTTTCTCTAAGGAATTTATCCATTTCTCAGCTACTATAGGATTTGTACTCCCATTGAAAGTTGGCAGTTGTTGCCTCATGAAACGGTCTAGCATTGATCCTCCACGTTGCGGATCAGGGTGCTCCATACGAGTAAGGTTGTTATTCATAACCTGCGTGAGTTCTCCCAGTACGGTGAGAAGCTGATCAGCACCAGTTGTATCACTAGCCCCACCATAATTATCCTGAGCAGGAGGGCAATCCCTACACGGAGTGCGTGCATTGATACGGTTTCCATTCCTTCCACTAGGCGCCATTTCTAAATAATGGAATAAACAAGATTAGTTCATGAATCAAAATACATAATTCCATACTTGTAAAACACTTAACATAAATTGAACTAATTATGGATATAATCCATAATTATAAAAATGTTTTCTTTGAGGAAGTATATACTCGTAATCCTTCATAGTGGTTTGTAAAGAAAATGGGAATTATCCAAAGCATATCCCCCGGGAGTGTCGTAACCAAGAGTGCAGCAAGGCCCGTTCTCGTGCACCAGTTCCCGTTCGAGTCTAGCTCAAAGCGGTGTTTTCGGGTTTTACCCCTAGGTACATCTGTGCCAGAGCCGCCTCTACTTGCTCGTATCCAGACAGGGATGTATTGCTCGGAAAACTCACAACATCTCTACAATACCAAAATTCTAGGAAGTTCTTCTATACTAATCCTCAAAGTCTATCTTCGGGATATGTTCTCTAATCAGAGTTTATCTAAATCTAGCTTCCAAGGTTAGTACTAAACTTCCTCTGATACCAACTGTAACGCCCCGACCCCAGCTACCCAGAGTCGGTGCATTACTTCGTAACATTGGCATGATCACAAAAGATCAAGTCTCGAAAGACCGATTAGTTTAGTAGCCTTGGAAACACTAGATATATTCATAAGTCTTTCATTACATCAAAATTAAACAAACTAAAATAACATGGTCTTCATAGTCCACACTCATATCTTCACTGACAATCCTTGCAAGTCAGTCATAATACACTTCTTCACATCCTGGAAAATATTTAAACATTGAAAGGGGTGAGCTCAGATGCTCAGTAAGGATAACAATATTGCAGAAGCTTTTATAAGAAAACATAAGCATTTAAGGCAATGTATAACTAAAACAAAAGCCTTATTGAACTTGAACTTCAGCATAATATGGAAAAAGTAAAATAAAATAATGCCATTACTTACTCACATGGATATTATACTAGAAGAATAATCACATGAAATATCAATAACCACTTTCATAATGAGGGAATGTATAATGCCAGACATTCTGAAACATTTTGTCAAGGCCTCGTCCAAGACGTCTAAAATGATTAAGGCCTCGGCCAAAACCATAAATCAAATTGGGAAAGGGCCTCGTCCAATTCCACGTCTAGTTGTCTCATGAGACCTACCGATGCATCGAGGAGCTATAGCGGGCTCCACCCGTCACATATTAAGTCCAATACATTCCTCATATGAATAGGTTTAAACATAACATAAATATTCGTATTAAAACTAGCATACGAAATGTCAACAATTTCTCCATAAACTATGGATGGTATAAAATAACACATCCACAGTCAAATATTTCATAAAATTTTCAATGGAAGTTTTGTATCATAAATCAATTTCAATTAAACTTAAAATCCATCAAAGGATGTTGACATAGATGAAATCAAAGCTATTTGAGAGAAATATATCTCCTTTTTGAAATCATTTAAAAGCCCCATAATTATAAAATAATACATTTACTTTGAAGATATTCTTATAAGCTTGTTAGGGAAGCTTCGACGAAGTTATAATGGCGGAAAATAGTCACACCCGTCGTATAAGTAAAAAAAACATTCTTACCTTATATTTGTCAAAAAGGTCAAAAAGTACATTGTTTGGAAAACGACGGTAAAATTCTTTTCAAAAACGTATAAGGGTATAAATGACTTTAACCCATTTTCCATTTAATATTAAAAATGTTTTGAAAGACATTTTTAAGAAACATGGTTTTGGATGATAACGAGGTCCCAGTAGATAATTATGTATAAACAACCTTGGATAATGAAGAGGTTGTGAAGTAAACCCTTACCTTGTACTTTTCCTTGGTTGGGGTAGGTTAACCTCCTTTATAATGGTGAAATAGTTGTTATTAAATTATACAAGAATCATATACATTCATATGATATCATATATGATCTTTTAACATTGCTTTGTTAACAATATCTTAGATTTATCGTTGTTTCGGGTGTTAACTTACTCGTTTTCTTTTATATGTTTTGTTACGTAAGTCGTGTTTTTCATGGATAGGTTGTATCTTATTCATATCCAGAATGATATCATGTCCTTAAAAATTATTTTTAAATCATCAAATGATAATTATACTTGAATGGATACGACGGAGAATGAATCTCATCGCGTTCGTGGAGACGGTAGTCCGTACGTACGCACGAGCGACAATATCATTATTTTGATATTAAAATAATATATAATTGGATAGTATATCATATATACAGAATAATTATCATGTTATATTAATTATTTACATGAATTAAATATCATTATTATACCCATCTAAATAATAATATATTGAATAACAATTACACCACGACGTGGAGACGGTAAGTTGTACATACGCACTTATGGTGACATGTCATTCAAATGATGGGTAGAATACTGAATATGGTTGTTCCATATTTATAATAAAATCACAGTATATAGAAGATACTGGAGTTATAATTTTAGAATTGAAATAATAAACAAAGAGGGAGTGGAAGAAGAAAGAAACTTGAAAGAGGGTGATGAAAATGTTACCTCTTCTTCGGGTTCTTCCTTTTGATTTGATCAAAAGGACTCCATAGGATGTCTTTATGACTAAAGTAAAGCTTCTAGGATGAAGGGAGAGAAGTTGGG
Organism: Viscum album; assembly: GCA_963277665.1. Lineage (NCBI taxonomy): Eukaryota > Viridiplantae > Streptophyta > Magnoliopsida > Santalales > Viscaceae > Viscum > Viscum album. The sequence goes on along the minus strand of OY728128.1, from coordinate 1,141,608,689 downwards.
AGAGTATTTGGGCAGGGGTTGGCCGAACCAAAAGGCTTGGAAGTGTGAATAAGGTGGTAGAGGTGGGGGCGTTTTATAAGAGGAGAGGAGGGGCACTTTTGGAAAGATTGAAATGTTACATTATTTCACAATGCTTTTCGGATTCTAAAGGTCCCACACTTATATAATTCGAGGATAAGGTGATAAGGTTTCTAAATCTCCTCATCCAATAGGCTTTGGACAAGTGTAAGCCTTGGATTTTGCATTATCTTCTCATTTTATTTAAATCGTTAAATAATGAGGTCATCGCTGCATCATAATGATGTCATAAATAATTTAATTTATTTAATGTATAAAAATTATAAAAAAAATACTATGATTTAGGAAATCTTTTTATCTTTCTAATGAATATTTATAGTCAAAATTTTGACTTGTGTAACCCCACTTAAAAACTGTTTTAGTAAAATAACTCATGTTTGTGTCAATTTAATTTTAACATTAAATAAATATATATTAATGTCATTTTCCAACTAAAGTGGCTCCATGGGGTCCCCAAGTTGACCCATGGGTTGTCTTGGTCGGACATGACTCATCCAATAGGAGTAGGACAAGTGTCATGCTCATCCCATATTATTAAAACATCATTGTACCTTAAACTACATTAATTACCTCTAATCGCGATTAAGAACTTAAAAGTTACTATTCACCAAAAAATTATTTTAATCTCATTGAACCACATTTTACTTCTTAATGACAACCATGTATGTCGGATTTTTGAAAATCAAATCCCAGAAGTGGTAATATTTCATTTTAACGAAAAATCAGTTTTTAACAATCACTTAGTGGTTTCACTATTCATCAAAAATTGAAGTTTTTCAGAATAAGGCCAAAATTTCACCCTAAGCTATAATTGATATTCTGAATTCAAAAATGATGTCTATTTTACAAAATTCCAAACATATAAGTTGTATTAATTAATTTTATAATTAATTCCCGCTGTTACAACAAATAGCGTGTTTTTAAGAAACAATTTATATCAAAAGTTTGGCAATTGTTTATGTCCAATTTCAATGTTAAATTAATTCTAATGACCACCATTGGATAAAATGGTAAAAATATATTGTAATTATACTTTAAAACCACTAAATATTATAATTTATCACTATAAATTATTTTTATTAAAAAAGTTGTTTTAAGTATTTTTCACTATTCATAAAAATTTAGAAGTTCTCAGAAAAATACCAAAAATTCAACATAGGCTAATTTCAATATTCCGAATCCAAAAATGAAGTCCATTTTGATAAATCAAATTTATAAAATTTCAAAAAGTAGGTATTACTATTCAAAACGGCTAGTTTTATTAGTTGTGGTGTGTGTTAGAGCTCGAGGTTCCGTACAACACACGCTATTGCATTATTCGAAGGGAAACGTACAATGGAAGCGTGGGGTGTTACATTTTATTAACACAAGCCATTTCAAATTTCAAAACTCAAAACACTTAATTAATTAATTGAGTAGGTTCAATTAATTAATTTGTGTATGTTGTCAAGAGTTAAGAGAGGGAGAGAGAAGGTCCTCTTAAATGTTCGGAGAGTTAAGGAGGGGTTTCTTTGAGAGTTACAAATTAATGAGGGGGGGGGGAGGAAGGTTATGATAGTTATGGGAAGTTGTAAGGTTGGGGCTCGTGTGGGCCCCACCTCACTATTATCCTCACATGGGTAGTTAGGTGCCCCACCCCAACTCCCCCATGTAGGATATATCCACTTAGATACAAAAATAAAATTGTTCCACATTTTTATTCACTTTATATATAACCCACAAATTTTAACTTCTCCTCCGAGAAAACGCAACTACGGTAAAGGGCCCCTTAAGCAATTACCGGTGTTGCGAGTTCATCGGTGCCCTCAGATTTCAATTCCGAGCACTGGTTCAAAAGTTAGACAAACCCGCTCATTGGTTCACTGAACGTACCCGAGCTAAATTTCAAAAAATGATTCCGGGCACACCGGGCCTCGGAATCAGGCGCCGTCAGAAACTGAGTTCTTGTAAAATTCCAAAGAAAATTTCAAAAAACTTTCCTTGAAATTTAAGGGTCTTTACAAGTGTGGTGTGAGTGTCGACCAAACATTATTTTAATTTACTTTATAATTATTAAATATGATGAAAAATGAATAAGGTGGAATTTCCAATAGTGTTAAACTTTTGGTATTTACAAGAATGTCACTTTTCCTCCACTATAAAAAGGTGTTCCCTTTTCTCTTGTTTTCACACCACTCAAGCTCTTTATATCATAAAAATCATTCCCAAGTAAGCTTAAAAAATACCTTTTATCAACATAGAGGCCTAAATTTGGTCATTAATACATCCAAGGAAGCCATCTGGTGTAATCCAAAAATAATTTACCTGAAAATGTGGTAACATCATTTAACGATTACTTTTTTATATTTATTTGTAAAAAAATAAAATTATTCTATTTCATTATTATATAATCATAGAAGTATCCTCAATATACTTATATGTTGTTATATAATGTTTTATAACTATTTGTACAAAAATTTCCATCAAATGGGTAATGAAATTATAGTTCATATGTACGATAAAGTACCCCCTCAGGAAATGATGTCATGTGTTATTTATTCACCACTTCTCATATTTAGGAATTATTATGGAATTAATATTTTTATATGATATATATTATTAATATTTTCATAAAAATTCAGAAATTTTTATATAACACTTACCTTAATGATTTCCATTTTTTGAAAATAAGATAACATCATTTATGGATGTGTGGACTACCACCACCTCAATGCGATCTGATACGTTCACATGTTATATAGAATGAATTAAGTATGGGTTTAATAAAAAATATGTGAAATAAATGAAATACATATGATATTCATGACATAATTAAAAATTTCAAATAAAATATATATTTTTCAGTAAAACCCTTCTACTCATTGAAAAAGTGATAAAGTCAGTCATGGATATGTAGACTACCACATCTTCAAGGAGATGTGATTCATTTTACATCACTAGGATTATATATATAAGTATATTTTGTTAAATAACATAGTATTTATGAAATATTGATCATTCAGTGATTATAAAGTTTACCAGCTATCTTTCCATAACGATCATATGAAAATGGGAATGTTACTTATGCTTACTTATGACCTACCGTATCCATAATTGTAACATCGATCCAATTTTCATAACCACATATAATGATTTGTTTTAAAATAAAAAATAATTTATAATATGTTAATAATTTCAAGATTATTATTCTGTATATTTTTATGTAATGAACAAAATCACCTTAATCGACCTACCAATGTCTTTTTTGACATACATTCTGAATAGGGTAAATACACAAAATGTAAAGATAATTGTTTATGTAATTATATACAAAGTATTAATCAGAGAAATAAAGTTAATATTATAATTGAAAAAGGTTCTCAAGTGATTAATTAATTAACATATTTTTATTATTTTGGAAGATAAAGGCACACATGACAAGTCAGACTCAAGTCAATGGATTTTATCTCAATATCCTTTTATTGCATCATTTCATGATAATATACACCTTTATTATTTTATAAGTTCTATAAACAGATTCTATGAATTTATGTATACATATTTTATCTATTATCATGTTTTTTAATGTTTTTTAAATTTTATTCTTTCATGGATCTTATTATTTAAATGTTCAATATTGTAAGGGACACATTGAATGTTTAAAGATTTAATTTAAAAAAAATATCCATGTAAAAATTCTTGATATTATATTACATAATTATTTATAAGTATATGAAATAGTTATAAAATATATTTTATGTCTATTTTTAATTTCATTTAATGGATTTTTAGACGGAATCATTTTATGTGTCTTAAAAGGAACATTTTGACGAATGATAAACAAAATATCCTATTTTAATGTAGGATGACGATGAAATTTCATATCATCATGACATTTAAATTATTTTTAGATTCCATTTCATGCATTAATGTTCTAATAAACGAAAAAATCATTCTTTATTTTATTTGGTTATTTTTTTAACAAAATATTTTTTAATGAAAATTGTGTTTTGTTATTGAAAATGGTTTCTTAAAATAAAAGAGTATTTTTATCCAAATGTGTTTTTTATATGAGTCTAAAAGAGTTTTTTCAAAGGGTTTTATGGTGGAAGTGTTTTTTTGGATTGTTACCTGGGAATTATATGAGATAATTGAGCCATATATAGCTCATACGAAGGGTTGAGCCAGATTATAGCTCACAGGTGAGCTCGATATAGCTTATATGAAGGGTTTCACCCCATTATATCTCGTATGGGATACCAATATAGTCTATAATAAGAGCTATGGAGTTAGATATCTCTAATTCATTGGGTATGGATGTCAACCATATGGTTATTCAATTTGTAAGTGTAAAATATTTTGAATTCGGTAATACGACTATTCCAATAAAATGGATTTTGAAAGGGATTAATGAATTTGATTTTCTAAACCACAAAAAGATGTTTAACTTATTTTATGGGTTTTTGTGATTTTCTTTGATAAAATTTGTTATTTTACTAATTTGAAAATGTTTTTCCTATTATCAAAGAACATTGAAGAAAATGGTAAACGTTATATGAGTTTTTATCTTTTTACCAAAATAATATTTTTTTTAATTTTATATCCCTTATAGTGATTTTGTGAACTTCCCAAGTATTTAAAATGTCTTTATAGTTATTATTTACATGTAAGTAGAAGGAAAAAATTAATGTTATATGTTATAGAGATTTTCCATGAAAAGAATTCATGCTTTATTTTAAAAGTTTTTTTTATGTGAAAAATGGATTCGGATTGAAAGTGTCCACCTTTAATTTTATATTTTTATGAGGAATTTGTTATGAATTTTTTTTATAAAGCTATAAACCTAAAATTATTCTAAATGTTAGAGGAAGTAATATTATTTAATTTACTTAAGATACTATAATGATTAAATCTTGGTCCTAATACTTTTCATGAAAGGAAATGATTAGATAAAATTATAGGTTAGGATAATGTTAATATAATTCAACAAGAAGATTTTACTTTATTATTAGGATTAAATTATATATCATTTAATATTTTTATTTTTCTTCATATAAAGTATGTATTTTCATAATGGTTTTATATAGAGGAAACAAGAAGGATGTTATGGGAAGAAATCAAGAGGAAAATATCCTTCCAAAATAGATTCCTGATATGGTTGGAATCAGAAGAGATCAGTTTTATGAATTGATGGATAAGTTGACATAAATTTTTTTTTGGTGTTATCCATTCTAAATTTGAACCCTACATTACATTGTGGAAAAAAGATAGTGGACAATTTCATGAATCAACATCCGACATAATTCAATGGATCACTTGACCCAGTGGTATAACAATGACGGATCCAAACATTGGAGAAGATATTTGAAGTCATGGATTTTATAGAACATGAGAAGTTAATGCATTAAATTTATAATTTTTATTTTGGATTTGATTAATGGTGGTCTTTGGTTATGAACTATAGAGATAAAGATGATGTCAAATCCATGGAATAGAAAACATTTAAGAATTTATTACATGAAAAATAATTCCCTATGTTTTTTTCTATGGATTGAGAAAATATTCATGGATTTAAAATAATATCAAAATTCAGTTGTGACCTATGTAGAAAACATCTCATGATTTTCCAATTCTGTTCCATATTTTATTCGATACATTGATAGTAAAATTAATAGGTTTTTCTCAAAATTGAAACCAAGTCTATGAAGAGATTTGTACTCATGTGAATTTAAATTCTATGAGAAAGCGGTTCATTAGAATTATAAAATTGAAATGGTGGTTTCAAAAAAATTTGTTCCATGATATTACAAGATTAATAAATGGTCAAGGGGGAAGGATATGGAGAAGAAACCCTCTTACAATTCTGGAGGTAAGGCTAAAAACTGTTCCAATTGTGGTAAAATACACAATGGTGAATGTATGCAATGATATAGAAAGTATTATTGGTTTATTGTATCAATTTACAAGGTTCATGGTGAGAAAATTAATAGTTCTAATCAATCCATTAGTGAGATTATAGATATCCATTCCATAGTGATATTTTTTAGTTGCAATGAGTTGGTACATTATGATAACATGTGTCTGAAGTTACATAATCAGAGTAAAAATAATCAGGATAAAAAATATAATATTTTGGGGAAATATTTTTCAGCTACTTAAGTTTACTTTTTTCCATGCGGTATGGTTTTGGAGGATCCAGGTATGTGGATATTATTCAAAGGTTAACCACGAGTACAAGTTTTCATACACTCATTCTGAGGTTTTGTGAGATGAGATCATGAAGTGATTATTGAATTTTTGGGAGTTGTTTGTTAGGATTATGTTTACGTAAGTATTTGAGTTAATGATAAGTTTCATTTTACTTTTTATAGGATTTTAATTTATTTATAACCATTAGTGTTCATATGATCTTTGATGATTAAGGTGATTTTGGGATATTCATCATATTTGTGGGAATGTTTTCCGGATGAATTTTTGCCTATTGAAAAATATCCAGTATTTATATATTCATATATTATTAGATATTAAAATAATAAACCAACATTAGTAATATGATCTTTTCAAAAAATTTATTTTCAAATTTCTAACCATTGTTTACCGAGATAATGTTCTAATGCTGGGGATGCAGTTTTTTAAAGGGTTAGGATGTAACTTTATTAGATTTTATGAAATATATTCCTTAAAATTTTATTAATTTATTTTATAGTATGAGTTACATGAAATGAAAGGTTTATATTTTGTTATAAACACTACAATGATTATCTTTTATTACACATAACACCGACTTTCTTTGATAAATTCTGTTACACATACGGGTGAATCTTTCCAAACAATAACATATTATTGATAATATTGTTTAATATGGAAGTTATCACTTGGAAATTATATTTGGAAGTGTGAATATAAATAAATATATTATGTTTAAAGAAGTATATAATTTGGTTTTATATGCCTAAAATTGATATTATATGTATATGTTTAGAATTAATCTAGTTTTATGCTTAAATATGTATTTTTATTTAGAGAATTTTTACATCCTTTTAATGGTGCACCTATTTAAAATATAATTTATGAAAAATATATAAATTTTATGTGAAAAAAGAAAAATAATTTTTGAATACATAATATCAATATTTATTTAGGGTGAATTTTTTGTATTTTTATGAGAAGTTTCATATTTTTATTAATAGTGAAAAAACTATATTTATTTGATAACTTTTTTCATCTAATTTATTTACATATTTTATTTTAATTATAAATTGGTTTAAAATTATAATTATTTGAATTATACATTAACTAATCCAATTTGGGTCAATGCACTCAATTTCATATTGATTTTTGAAATAAAAAACATTTTGACCTTTTGAACATTTCTCCTTAAAAACCTGTTGTCTCACAGTATCTATACTAAAGTGGGATGCATCAGGAACTCTATTATCTCGATCACCCAGGGATATCACATAGGTTTTGATAACATGGATACGATATTTCCTCTCCCTATAATTGGGGGGATTTTATCACCCTCAACCACCACCTAGGGAGCGCATTTCCCCATTTTTTCATTTCTCAAATCGAAAGTTTCATCCATCATTCACAAGGATTTTGATTTTCGAGAAAGTTATAGATCTATACCATATATATCCTCAACTTATATTAACATAATAAGGGATTAATATTTCCAAGATATCTTATCTCTGACTCTACTGGCTCGATTCTGACACTATCGGCCTTTGATCATCGTGTTCGATCACTTTTTCTTTGACTCTTGGGGTTTACATGAACATGTAGTAGATGGTCTCATATATCAAGGGAAAATTGGGATTCAGTTGGAGTTGTTGGAAGATGTAATTATGGATTCATCCAAAGATCTTAATGGATGAGGTGGTTCCTTATTCAATCTTCACTGATGGAACTTTGCATTTCATTTTCAATGTGATAATCCATCTACGAAGATCTAAGTACAATTCCCCACACACCCGCTACTATACCAAAACCCCTATATTTTTCTTATTTTTTGAAAAATTATGGCTTATTACCTATGCTCCTATAGAAGAATGGTAATGTGTGTAATCTAATTTGTCCTCATTTTTGTGTGTAGTTTGATGTGGCCAATCCACCTGTGGATTGGGTGTGGATAACTGATCGATAAGAATTATGGTGGAGAGAATTTGTTGAATTTGTGTCTTATATAGACTATTAGATGCCTTGTAATCCATTAGGACATATTTATTCCATATTCTGTTGTGGGTCTATGAGTATGAAGATGCAGAAGTAGAGTAAGAAGAACATATAGCCAGTGATAGTTCTATAATAGATCTTGAGAAGGATTTTGGTTTTGATGGATCTACTCTGATTACTGGAAAAGATGTTGGTCATTGGAGTTCAAGTGATGTAGTAGTGTTGAAAAACCATAGTTTATGCCTACTGATATAAAGTGTAATGAAATTTTTGATAGATTGATATAGGACTTGTAGGCAGTGATCCCTTTAGGGGAATCTATGAACTTGGGATGTTTTATAGCTATTAGTGTAAACCATAGAGGAGTATATTCCAAGAGTGGTCCTCTTGGAGATAATGTGGTTTTAGGGGGTGCACATGAGGACCCTCTACTTCATGAGGATTACAAGGGTGGAATTGAGAATAAACCTTCATTGGAGTCTCGTATGGTGGTTAAAGGAGTTCTCCCAAATCCCTTGGGTGCTTCTTATACTGAGGTGGTGTGACCAGAGAGTTTTATCAGTGATAAAGGCTAGGGTGAGGTTTTAAAATAACCCATGGAGGGTAATTTTATAGGCTTTAGGATAATTCCTAGAATGGTGGTGGAAGACATTGATCTTGGAACTTACATTGAATGATTTCCTAATGAGGATCTGGTTTAAGCATCTAACGAAGATCTAATTTTGCCGTCGATGGATGGGAAGAATATCACTAGGATCAAATCTGTTGACTAATACTCTATAGCTAAAATAAAGGATGTTGTTGAGGGAAGCGCCCTCCTATGTCTGAGGAGAAGTAGGAGCCATAAAGGAATCTGAAAAAAAAGATAAATTATTAATTCTATTTGTCACATCCAATAGAGACATGATATGCAAAAAACATTGAAAAATAAGCTGATGTACAATGGAACCCACTCTCCATTAAAGGATTCTTGTGGGAATCTGAAGACAATTGAGGTGCTTGACCACCTGCTGGAATTGCTTATGAGCTCAGAAATAGAAGTTATTGAACTGGTTCATTAACTTAGTACTACTGAATATAAATACATCAAATTGATGGGTATGTCATTGATGGTGACTCTCAATGTGGACTAATATTCCAAGATCAACAAGAAGGAACAGATTATTATTAGGGGATTCAACAAACTGAAGATCATACTTGAGTAGTGTGTCTAGTCTTGGGATGATTATAATTTTATTTCGATGATCACATTTTTGGATGAAATAGCCACGCCGGTAAACACTCTATCTTGTAAGCTATTTATATGGATTAAATATAGCATACATAAATTGTTTTTTAATTGCTCTATGAATTTATTTTTTCTATGAGATTTTGGTTTCCCACTTTCTCTATAAAAGTGTTTAAATAACGATAAATTTACTTTTTAGTCACAACATTTACGAGATTAATTTTAAATTAATTTTAAGAAAATAAATGAATTAAATTTTAGAAATTTGATATACATATTTGGAATCAATATGAAGTTTTTCTAATAATTTCAACTTAATTTTTTACAATAATTATTAGTGAAGATAGTTAAAATTTATTACTGTGATTAAGGTTTGTACATGATCACTTATTGAATAGGCTTAGAATATAAGGTATATAAATTATATAAAAGATGTCCAACACCCATTTATAGAAATATATTTACCCTCTCCACCTTTGATCATATTGTTATGAGTTACTAGGTACTATTCAATAAAAGTGACCCATATAATAAATTAGGAAAGGAAAAAAGAAAACAAACTAAACTTCCTTGATTATGGAGTAGGGAATAAGACCTATAGGTTTCATTGTAAATATTATTTTAGAATATAAATGAATTTATTTTATCATAAAAATTTATATTTAATTTTTTAGAATATATTATTACATTAAATTATTAAGTAACACAATCACGTGGATTATTAATATAATAATTAAATAAAATAAATATATTTTAATTAAATATTTTAAAATTACTAGAAATATTATATTATTATATATTATTTTTATGTGTTAATAAATATAAAATATGGTCCATTATTGTTCCAATTTAGCTTTTATAGTTAACATTGTGACCCATAAATAGTAAAAACATTGTTAGCGTAGTTTGGTTTCAAGTAGTTTTTTCTGGTTAAATGTGTTTCGGTTAAATTTAATTTCCAAAAAATAAGATTTATATTTTAATTTTTCATATTTTATATTTTGGAATCATTGATTATAAATCTTATAGAATCTATCAATTAAATTTAGTCTTAATTGATGAATTATATAGGTTAGAAAACTAGCAACCTAAATGAAAATCCAAAATGAAAAAAATGAAAACATAATGATTAATGAAAAAATGAAAAAAAAATTATTATTATATTTTGACTGTGGTTCAACAATAATTACCCTTTACAACATTATTTTCCAATATGGAGGCATAGAAGGAAAGTGATACCTCCCAATAGTGTTTACCTTTTGGTATTTAGAAGAATTCATCTCCTCCTCCACTATTAAAAGGAATGAACTCTTCTCCTCTATTCACACCTCTCAATCTCTATAGATCATCCAAAACCCACCCAAAAAGGTCCCAAAATCCCTAATTCCTTTCCAAAAGCCTAACTTTTGGCATAAACCTACCCAAAAAAGTTGTTTATTGAAAACCCAATGGAGTTAACCGTAAATGATATAATATTATTCTATGGTCAGTTTCGATTTATTTCATTATAAAACCCTTAAATTATTACATTTAATGCATATAAAATATCATATGTTTCCTAAATAAAATTACATTATGTTATTTTAATGTTTTGACCAATATCTACACACACTTCCATCATATGGGTAAATGAATTACCGTTCTTATGTACAACGAACTACCACCTCACGAAATGATGTAGTTCATTATTCATTTTCCACCTTTTAAGGTTGGGAATTATGATGGGTATACTATTTTTATATGATATATATAAAATTTATGGTTTCTTTATACTTTTTATGTTTTAATATAATACATACCTTAATGCTTATAATATTTTGGAAATATGATTACATCGTTTGTGGACATGTGGACTACCACCTCCTAAAAGCAAAGTGATACATTCACGTACTAAATTGAAGGTATTAAAGATAGATTTCATTAAATATAGGTTAAATAAATTAAATTCATAAGATATTAATGAAATAATTACCTTTTTTAGTAGGACATTAAATTTTATTTAACACCTTTCCACACACTGAAAAAGTGATAACTTCATTCATGGATGTGTGGACTCCCGTATTTGAGATATTGTGTGATTCCTTTTACATGATAAGAATTATATATATATATATATATGTGAATATATGATTAAATAGAACCAAATTTTCAATACAATTATTATTCTACAATGATAAATTTTTCTTAACTTCTTCCCACAATGATCATTGAAAAATCGGAATGGTATTCAGGCGTACTTACAGCCAACCATTCCAATGATTGTAAATTTGGTCCATTTATCATAAATATCCTTCAAAAATAGGATTAAAAGTATTAATAATGTATAAATATTATTATTATTTCACTATTATTATTATGGAGATTTTTATATAAGGACCTCTTTGACATTAGCGACCTACAAATGTTGTTTCTTACTTATAAACCGAATAGGGTCAAAAAACATAACCAAAAACAAATTTTTTAAGTATTTGTATTCATCATTGTAATATGAGAAATTAATGTAACAATAAAATTGAAAATTTTCAACAATAGAGTAAATAAATAACATACTTTTTTTATTCTAGAAGATACATAGACATGTGACATGTCAGACTCATAGAAATGTATTTTATCTCAACATACATTCATTGAGGAACTTTTCTAAGATATGTAACTTTATTCTTTTAAATGTTGTGTATATAGTCTCATTGAAAATTTATAGAAATATTTTAACAATTATATGTTTATTTAATGTTTTTATGTTATTTGTTTATGTGGATTATGATTTAGATGATGGAACTGATATGAGAAACATTGAATGTTTAAGGATTCAATTTCAAAATCATTTCCCCATGTCAAAATTTTTGATAATATTTTACATATATATTTATATAGATATGAATCTTTTAAAAAATAATATTTCATTTATATTTTTAATTGGATTCAATTTTTTTCAAAATGAATCTTTTTATGTGTTTAAAATAAACATTCTGACAAATGACTAATGAAATTTACTACTTTTAATGTATGATGACAATGACCATTAATATTATTTCTACTTTTATTTTTATTTTTATAACCCATTGAAATATTAAATTTTTTATTAATTGAAAACCAAATTTAAATTTTATTTAGATATTTTGGTGATGAAAATGCTTTTTCGATAAAAAACGTTTTTTGGTATTGAAAATGGATTATTAAAAGAAAACGGTGTTTTTATATGAAAGTGTTGGTCATATGAGTTTAAAATAGTTTTTAAAATGGTCTTATGATTAATTATTCTTCACGATATAGTACATAAAAATTATATAACACTAGTGAGTCCAGTATATCTTATACAAAGGGTTAATTCCCACCATTGCTCATTGGTGAACCCCCTACAGCTCATACAAAGGGTTGATCCCCATTATATATCATGAGAAATGGGTGAGATTTGTTGGATGAGTATGGGTTGTGTTTGTTGTCAATCCTCAATGGCAGTTCGGAACTTGTACCAGCAAAGAGATCATTCAGTTCAAGCAGACAACAGTATTGAAGGTGGCGCGGTTTCCCAGTGTTTGCTAATTTTTTGGGGTCCAAAATTTGGAAGTTGTTGAGCATCGCGAAAATAGGATTTCCATGAAGAGCATAATTAAATATGTCACTAGCATGAATTTCTCGAAGAGTGGCTTAATGGTTTGGAATTCGCGAAGATCGGAATTATGGAGGCTGTGATTCTTCACGATTACGTCAAAGCTTTGTGAACGGCAGAGGATGAAGAGCATCGTGACGATGAAGATCATTGCGAGGGAGCTTCGCGGCGAAGGCACAAATGAAATGACGGACCACTCCGCGATTATAACGAGCTCCGCGAATTGAAAATTTCCGTAGTGCTTCGCAATTTTGAGAGATTTTCAGCGGGAACTTAGGAGCTTCACGATTTGGGCTGACATGGAGCTGACTTCGTGTGGAAGGGTCAAGGGTTGGTGGAATCGCCTATAAATACAGGTCTACCCCCTCGAGAGAGATACAGAGAGCTCTCAACGAAAATCCTTTTCTCTCGGTTCGTAAAGGTCACTCGCGAAGGTAGTGTGCTTCGCGAAAGAGGAGCTTCGCGGTGGCTGTTTTAAGCTCCGAAAAAGTTGTGCACCCCGCGTTAGCTCAGTGAGCTTCGCGAAGAGGCAGGAGCTCCGTGACAGCCAAGCATTGCGAAGGCTTGTGCATCGCGAGAGTGCTTCGCGATTGAGCTTCGCAAAAAGGCAGGGACTCCGCGAAGCCTTGTTTGAGCTCTGCAAAATTGGGAGCCTGGCGAAGTAGGGTACTTTGCAAAGGCCCTTTCCAAAGGTTGTTTGCCCAGTGGACAAGGGTAAAAGAGGTATTCATCAGTGGATGAAATTTTGACTTTAACAGAGCATCAACTCAGGACTCTAATGTAAACAAAGTCTCATGCTGAACAGGAGACAAAGTAATTCATGTCTATCTATTGAATAGACCTTCACGTCTATAAACTGAGTGGGACTTCACCAATGGCAGTGAGCCAGGGGGAGTCAATGGGAGTGACCCGAGGGAAGCAGTAAGTTATCCCTGAACCTTTGTAAAGGGAGTGAGCTTGGGACAGAGTGACTGTGCTCGAACATTTGTAATCCACAGCTAGTGAAGATTAGTGGATTTAGGTACGACCAACAACTTGTCGGCGTATGATCCTTGGACGTAGCCCTTATTGGTGAACCAAGTAAAAAGTGTCGTGTCTTCTCTGTGCATGTTAATGTTTGTTGTCTGATCATATTCATCTTACAGGTTCAACAAGTTCCTACCAACGTGGGAACAAGATCCATCACATTAAAAGAAAAAGTTGTCACCCTGATTCACCCTCCCCTCTCAGGGTGTCCAGGGGTCCTTCAAGATTGATGTAGATTATATGAAGGCTTGATTTTTATTATAACTCATGGGTGAGAATAAAAAAAAGTCCTATTTGAAGGTGATCAAATTAAAGTTCTACAATTCTTTGGGTGTGGAAGTTGACTGTATATTTATTCCACTTGTAAGAGTGAAATTCCTAGATGTTAGTTGTACAAAAATAACAATTAAATGGATATTCAAAGGGTTGGATGAATATGATTCTCTAATTCAGTTAAATAGTGTTAATTTCTCTATATGGGTTTTAGTGATTTTATTTTAGCAAACTATTTTTTTATTCATGTGAAAAATTATTTTTTCTCATTCTCAATGAACATTGAAGACAAAGGTAAATGATATATGATTTTTCATGTTTTTAACACACTAATAGTTTCCATTATTTTTATATCCCTTACTAATATTTTTTGATCATATATAGTTTTAAATATTTTGTCACCTAGTTTAAGGATGTGTAAGGGAAAGGACTAATTCATGTTGGAAGTCGTGGATATTTTCTTAGAAAATAATTCATGATTTATTTTAATGGATTGATATTATGGAAAAAATGGATATTTATAGGGACTTTTGAAATTTTATTTTAAGGATTTGTTATAAATATGTTATATTTAAATTTAATAAAACAATAAACGTAAAAATATAGTAATGTTATAGAATGTTAAATTATTTACTTAACTCAAGATTATGTAATTATTATGGTCCGGTCTTTACGGTGAGGAATCATCACTCATCAATAATGATACAAGATAGAATATCATATTCATAATAACATGTCAAATTAACTGTGGTATAATTATAAGCATATAAAACTATTTCATATGTCTAGGAATACTTCCAATACCATCATTACATAGTTGAAAAAGAACCATAATGCTTTGGGCTACCTGTTAAACCTATATTCATCATTGTAATGGGTTCCCTAAACATAATATTTTAAATAATCTAATGAGATACGAATCATTATTTCTTTAATGAGAATGTTTTAATCGACCTACACATCACACAATGAAATCCAAACATATGTGTACCATTTAATCTTAGAAATATTCATCATTAAATGATTATATATCTCATGGAAAAGAAACATATTCCATAAAGATTTCATTAGCATATAATATTAAACCATCTAGAGAAAGAACATGGACGATATGATTTGATGATATCCTTAGTGATGCATAAGAAAACCCAAGGGATGTTTAATTATATAAATGATACTATTAAATGAACATTAAATACATTCCTTAAGACCAATAGATTCATATCATAATCATTGGATAACATTTTAATTAACACTTCCCATAATATTGATAAAATTATCTTCTTTGAAAATAAATGTGGAAGATTATAAATTAAGATTCAATTAAATGAATGTTAAATATTTAGAGAAAAATAAATTATTTGATGAAAATTAATAAAAGGTTCCATCCACATTTTTGTTATTATTTCAAAAAGTAACTAATTTGGAAAATGATGGCATTTTTTTTAAGAAATGAAAATAATGAAAAATATGGATGAAAATTTAAATACATAATAATTTAAATAAATAGATCTAAATTATTAATTTCATTATAATTTAAATTGACATGTATGAAAAGTTTTCAATAATAGGGAGAAAATAAAGATATATTTTCCTTAAGACATTCTAAATCACATTAAGTAAAAAGAGATTAGTGAATGAAATGGAAACATTTAAAAAATAAAATAACCATATGAGAAGAACATATATGCATTCTATGTTATAAATATCATATAATTTCACCAAATTATATTCAATAATATACAATAACAATTAAAATTGAGGTTGAAAGTTATACCCTTAACTCATTTATTGACTGTATTCATACATATTATTAAGAACATTCAAAATAAATATAAATTTATTAAAAATATATACAAGAACAACATTAAAACATATCTTTCAATATGACACCCCCATATAAATTTAAATTTAATGATTATTATCAATTATTTTTTAAAGTTATCAATTGGGTGAACAGTGATTAATTTTCTACGCATGATTCGGTTTTATGGCTGTGGTCCTTGAACCTTGGTCATGGTTTCGTAATCTATAAAATATTTATAATGGTATATTTATAATATTTAATAATTATATAAAAATATATTACCATTTATATAAAACTGTGATAAAAAATTAATTATATCATTTCTTAGAAATGGTAATATATATTTACGAATGAGTAATTATTCCATTTTTAAATTAGTGAAAAAAATAAAGATAAATAATGTTGAACCTTTTAAGAATAAAATACTATCTTATATATTGTTTATATTAGTTAAATACATCCATATGACCTTTATTGTATGGGAGACATGAAAAACTAAACATATTATTATGTAAAGGTGGTATTCCACACGTACACATGAAAGACATTATCATTTTACATAGGGTGGATAGATGGTAGAAAATGATTTTACAATTAATGTTAAAATATTTTTATAAAGTTATGATACTGATTTAATCATGTTTATATGGTTTCATTATATTATTATGTGGATAAGAAATAAGGAAAATCAAAGTTGATCACCAAATAAAATTGCCTACTTTTTAATAAACCTCAATTTGATTACTCTTTAATCCATAAAATAGTTATCTTTTTATAATTAAATAAGATTTAGGATATAGGGAGGGATTTTATGAAGGATTTGGGGTAGATCTTGGATGAGACATATTTCTAAATTATTCATGACAGAGTGATGGAGATTGGATATCCTTTAATAAGTGTGGTGGGGAAAAACATGTCAAATTTTAAAACATTTAGAAATAATAAATTCTAATTTAAGATTAAGTGAAAAAAAGATACATTGTTTCAATTTTTGAAAATAAATGACACAAATATCACAATGTTATAAAATTTAGAAAATTTATGTGACATTATAATCCCGCTCATTTAGTTTAACCCTTCATTAAACCTTATTATCCCTAAAAATGGTAATTTTTTTAACATAGTGGCTATTCATTAGGAAAAAATGTATGTGATATAATTAAAAATAAAATATGAAATGAATATTACCAATGCATAAATATTTTAATAAAATTAAATTTATATAGGTTGTATACTTTGATTTTGAGGTAATCACACAAAATGCAATGAAAATAGTTTTCATATAAATGAATTTTAAACAACAAATAAAATTCAATTCATCTAATTTCCAAGTTAAATCTAATGAATAATTATTAACTTAGTATCTCGCACCAACTTCGGGCGCATAAGTGATGACTCTCCTTATTAATTCTAGGAATATGGGGACCTGTAGGGTCACCCATAAAAAGCATATAATGGTTATATATCAAATGGTGTAATGGTAGTTTGATTATAAAAACTCAATCAGTGACAGGTTATCCTCCCAACTATGGCTGAATTATAACATGAAATCCCACAATATGTCCTCGAGAACCTCAATGGGCCACTCCATATATTCACCTGTCTGTGGGAGAGATGGTACGCTCCAGAACAACTGGGTCAAAAACACCATCTACAAACCCTTACACTACCAGGATGTAAAACGAGCATCAAAATCTAAAAATATCATCATTGGGACTCCATGGAGTTGAACCATATTCAACACATAGTGTGTCCCATGTTCTCTACTGAATTTTTTCTCGATAGCTTGGAAGTGGGCCAACATGGTGATTTGGTCAACGATCACACAAATGAAATCATGTTCTATAGAATTTTTTGGCAAAACCATCATGAATTCCATTGATATCCCATCCCACTTCACTTATTCCACCTTATGTGGTTTAGTGAAACTCCCTGGAACATAGTGCTCAGCCTTCACTTGGTGGAAAGTAAGGAATCAATAAATGAACTCTACAATACTCCTCTTCTTCCCAAGACACAAAAGATAATGTCGGATTTCCAAGTTCATCTTAGCCGCACCTAGATGTACCATCAAAGGGGATGTATGAAACTCTATCAAAACCGACTCTCGTAATTCCACTAGTACTAATGTGCATCCTCTAAAAAAAAACAGGCTCTCCAGATTGTAAATATTCTTTAGGAGCATTCACTAAATATATCTAAGAACATATGGACTTGTAGTTGATATCCCCAAGATATTCCCCCATGAATCACTGTAGGAGTGGAGGGGTATCATTAAAAATATTTAGGTAAGATACTCCATCTCTATCCATAATTAATAAATATAATGGGGCCAACTGCACTAGTACCCTGTTAAAAAACAACGAACAAATCTTCTTCTGAGAGAATATTATACTACTTTCCCCTACCCAGGAGTATAGACAATATCAAAGTCATCATCCTATAGGGACTCAAACCATCACCTCTTTCTCAACTTTAGATCCTTCTGATATAATATATTATTTAGACTCTAATAATTAGAGCAGACGATAAACCCTATCCCATCTAGTAGTATTGCCACGTATTTATTGCGAAGACTACCAATGATAACTCATGATCATTGGTCCCATAGTTTTCCACATGTGGTCTCAACTAGAATATACCGTAGGCAATCACATCTCTCCCATTCATTAGGACACAACCAAGACAGGTTCATGATGCATCACATAATAGTATGCACTCAAAACCCTCCCCCGGTAATATCATACATAGAGCGCACTTCAAACTATTCCTTGACTGCTAAAAATGCTTATCTCACTTCTCATTCTTCATTAAAGATGTAAGAACTCGTGATTTTCTGGACTGTTGTTTTGAGCATAAATTTTTATTTTTGCTGTTGGATGCTCGTGAGGGGTAAAATTTTCATTTTACCCTACCCTCTGATCATGGATAATTTTTTTTACAACTCTATTGGTCCCAGAATATGGTGTTTACTCTAGTATAGGATTTTGGTGGAACTCTGAGTGATTAAAATTTTAGTGGAATATTTAATATTTATTATGAATAAATTAAATATTAAATTATTCGTGTAGGTTATTTTGTCAATAACTTCAAAAAGGAGTGTCATATTGAGATTCTTTCTACGTCGTTGAGTCCAAAATGATGAGTTAACCTAGCGAAGGTATACACTCATGTCGGGCGCCGGGGCGGGCCCGAGCCCCCGATTCTTCTTTTCATTTTGCTTTGTTTTCTTCCATCTCTTCTTTCCACCTCCTCCTTGCACACATATCCTAGACCTCCCCTTTGGCCGTGACCTATGGGAGATATGGAGATTGAGAAATATGGAGAGTTGGAAGCCAAGATGGGTACTAATTCGATGCTCTCGATGCGCTGAGTCGGTGTGCGGCAACTGTAAGCTGTGAAATCAACCGAAGCTTTGGCAGTTTCCGCCCAAAAGTAGGTCCATTTATGTTTGCACCATAGATCCTCTTTAAACATGTTTTTTTATGTATTTAGAGATTTATATTGTTTTATTGTGGCCTCTTAATTCCTGATCTTTTATTTTGAGGGTGAAAATGGGCATTTCGGGCGTCTTGAGGGATTTTCCATTGGAAAACCCAAAAGACACTACGTGTGTTCCAGGGGTACATGCCATGTGTTCTTCCCATTCAGGTAAGATAAACTTTTCTTAAGTACACACTATGTAATTTGAGTAC
Organism: Viscum album; assembly: GCA_963277665.1. NCBI lineage: Eukaryota > Viridiplantae > Streptophyta > Magnoliopsida > Santalales > Viscaceae > Viscum > Viscum album. Next base: position 1,141,588,815 of record OY728128.1, on the reverse strand, counting down.
ATGCTGTGTAGTTGGTGGCTGTGTGACTAGCCATGTGAATTAGAACACAGAATAGTGGTTTTTTGCAGTATAAGTTGTGTATAGTAAAGCACACACTATATAGTGGTACTTGGGCATGTGTTTTAGTGAAAAACACATGGGGTTACTTTTTGTGAATATAATTTTTCATGTACAGTAATATACATGACGTGTACTTTCACACAATGTGTTCTGGTCATGTGCTCTGGCCATGTAATTCCCCATCTTAGTAATTTGGGAATATCTTGGGCCCTGGAAGTCAGAATTTGGAATGTGAGTTGTCGATTCTGTGCATTGTTTCCCATAGATTGCAGTGGTGTAATATTTTTAACATTTAGAGGTCATATAAATGATGTTGGGGGGGGGGGGGTTCTATCCAAATGGAGGGGTTCTTCCTCTAGTTCTCAAGTTCTGTTGACAACTATGTGTGAGACATGGTGTGCATGATAAGTTGGGTGAATGGACCAACTTAGTTGAGACAATAAATTGGAGATTAGTTGTGAGCTATCTCCCGTAAACTATACTTTCGATGAAGTCCCCCATTTGAGATTTTCCCCTTTGGACTATAATTCTATGAGACCAGATACTTCTAAGGATATCTTGAGGGATGCCTTTACTTGTGTACTGACCTTGGGAGTTCCTTGTAGGATCCCTCTCCCGTTTTTCCTTTAATAGGACCCATGTTATAGAATTTTTATGTTTCCCTTCCTTTGAGGATCCCTGAGGAATGTTCCTAGTCATAGTATATTCCTTATAATAAGAAGTTTCTCCCTTTCTTATTGTCAAGTACATATTTTTGTTAATTAATTTTATGTACATATGTCTTATTCAAACATAAATACCAAAAACTATTTATTTTCCAGCATTAATTCAAGGAATTTAGTGGTTAAATTAATAATAATTTCCCAATTCATAAAAAATTATTACAAAATAAGAAAAGTAAAGATAGTGAAATTGAAAATTAATTTCACATCCCAATTTAAATGGGAACATAAAAAAATAACTTCCACTAGATAAATTAACATTCCCTTCATTTATCAACACACGAGATATCTTCCCTATCATTTATGTCATGAAGAGGGTGATAGAGGTGGATAAGGAAAAGAAATACAACATAATTTATTGAGTAGCCCTATAGAAGATTTTTTAGTGGAAGAACATCATAATTGGGGTTAGGTTTAGTTATATTTATACAAAAATAGCTTATACTCTTATTTATGGGTTTAAATATAGACCAGTGGTCTTTAATTCCATTAATTCATACATTTACTATGTTCGAAAAAATCATTGTTGTTCCTTATGCAATAAATGTACCACCCCACCATTAATTTTATAAAATAGAATAATTTATTTGTTTCACCACCAAGAATACAATGTAAAGGTACAATTAACTTCTTGAATATTTGTTCCAAAATTCAGTGTTTATTTTTCATGAATTTAATTCAATATATGATGTTTTTCACTTTCATTGTATGCAAATGGGTTTCACTGTGTGAAACAGGGAGGGCCAGTTACTTCATCATACATTGTCTTATCGATTCCACCTCAAAATTCTAACTCATTCTTCAAACATATAATATTTACAACCAACTTCTCCTAATGTGATTCATTATCTTATCTGGTTGTTTTTATTTTTATTTCAATTTAGGTGTTTCCTTAAAAATGATTGAAGGAAACAGTAATTCACTAGTATAAATAATTATCTGATCTATGAAATATAAATGAATTAATGTATCTAAAAACATAAATGAAAAACTACAATCAAATCCCACCATATATGAATTTAGTATTGAACTCATGAATGAAATTCCAACATACTAAAAAAGAATCTTATTGTACCATGATTCAACTTAAATTTCTACAATTTCATCAACTCCGTGGTTTCCAAATAAAATAATTCATCTTATATTTTACTCTTAATATTTTAAACAAAATATGTTTATACCCAATAAAATTTTTATTTCTTAATTAATCGTCAATATGCATTCCAATTGTAATTTATGTCACTTTATTTTTTTCCAATCATCACAGAATGTATAAATGTGAATAGAGTCTTTCCCATAAATCTAACCATACTATATATCCTATAATTTTAAAAAAATTCTACATTCCCCAGACAATATAAGATTAATTCAAAATTAATCTTAATAGATTCACCATTAGGATAGAATTAATCTGATAATTTAGGGTAAGAGGATAAATGATGTAGAAACAATTAAATTTCAATATGATGAAAACCTCTAATAAAATTTTCTTCGTAATAAATAAATGATCATTGAAAGTTTTTATTCAATATCACATCACCTTTTTTAACAAAAACTCAATGAAAGGTCATAAATAAATGATGTATAATGAATAATACAACCTCATAAATTATTATCTTCTTTTTAAAGTTATACTTGGGAATAGTATTGAATCTTCTATCCAACCCAAAATGAAAAATATTATTATTGAATAAAAGGTTATTTTTGACACTCTAAGACACAACACTTTTTTGAAATGTTTTTCATAAAGCTATGAAATACTATAAAATGAATTTAAATAATAAATCTTTTCCGTGAATCTCGTAAAATCCTCCACACTTATATTTTTCGATATGTACATCCCTTACACCATGGATTCACCCCCATGGTCAAATATTTTTTAATCATAAAAAGACTCATAATATGGTAGGAAAGGATAAGATAGGATTATAATTTGGTTCTTCCAAATCAAAGGCTATTCCAGGCTTCTGTGGGAATAATAAGTGTTAGTGTAAAGGTGGGTCCCATGATATTGTATTTGAAAATATAACTCAATCATTTTAGATATTAATTTAAAAAATCGTATATTCAACAACATTAATATAATTTTTAAGACGAAAACATGACCGGATTTCACCCAATAAATATATCAAAGAAACAATGGGAAAATTTTGGCTTAAAAAATCTATGAAGAATTAAAATAGTTAAACAATAAAATCACTCATGAAAATGAAAACTAAAAATATAAATTGACTAAAATTTTATAAATTGAAAACTAGTAAACTCTCAAAAAAACATTAACAAAAAATAAACAATTACAATAAATCATTCTTTGGAAAATCTAAATCCTCATTTTTATCATTATGATTTTATTCCCATATTTTACTCATTAATTTTTTAAAAAAATTTCAAACATGTAAGGTGGATTATCCAAACTATTTTATGTCTCCAAGATGATGAAATTATGAAAAAAACGTGCAAGGAATGAATTCATGAATTAAAAATTAATCAATAGAAATATACGTGACTAAAAAAATATTAAAATTACAAATCATATTCCCATGTTTCATTGTGTTCTTTAGCTTATATCTATATACTTTATTATTTTGATTTATTTTGTATAGTTCATGATATGAACTTTTGTTTCAAAACATGAATTGATATAAGGATTAATCTTTTTTCCCTTAATGATTCTTGAATATACCATCATTTGGGATCTAGAAATGATATTAAAAAAATATAAAACATTGGAAATATTATGTGAGATTTTAAAAATATTAGGTTATGTGTTTTATAATCCTAAAAATGGATAATCAAAAATTCTAAAAAAATTATACTTCCACCTATAAGTGATTTCTATAAACATTGTTGTATTGAAATTTCATCTTATTGGAATCAGTGGTGGTGGATTGGAAGGATTATAATTGGTACAAATATATAAATAGACATATATATGATATTTAAACATATATATTTCTCATTCATTATTCCAATGAAAACTTCATTTTTCAATCAGGTATGTTATACTCTAACTCCACCAAGACTATCCACCAATTCATTGTAATAAAATTAAATCCAATGTACTAGTCCTTTAACATCAAATCATAATTCTTTTCTATTAATTTATATAATATCACTATCAATTTATAATCAATGATCTTATCCATTATGTTTTTACTTTTTCATAGTTTTTCACTTCATCCTCAACACATACAACATGTATCAATTCATATTCATCATGGATGTAATCATATTTGACTTCAAATTTATTTTATTCTTGAAAATTCACATGCTTTAGATTATAGTTATTTACTCCTAAATGGATATCAAAAATTAATTTCTCACCTATAACTATCAGGCCTAACTCACAAATTTTCCTTTCGTTCAATGCCCTTCTAGTTTCTAGAAATAGTCTTCAAAAAATATGGGTTTTCAATCCTCATTGATCTCCAGTTGAAAAATTACTTAGAGAATATAAACATAGACAATTTATCCATAATTTATTAAATTATTCATTTTTGTTAATTTAAAATTGAATGCACTAGTTGATGTGAAATTATTTTTAGATTTATGTGTCTGTTTACCAGGCAATTGATGATGGTGTAGGACACGAAATTGAAATCAAATCCTGAAAACATATCTAGTTTTCTAAATATTTAGAAAAACTATAATCATGAATTGGAAAATTAGAAATTTCTTCTTGATTATTTATTATCTAATTCTACACTATAATAAAACATTCCATAATGAGTGGTATTATTACCATCTCTTCAATCTTTATTTTTTTTATTCCAGTTATTTCATAAACATTGAGTATGTTGGCTTGTTGGTAAAACATTAAACAAAATAAATATTAATTTAAAATATTTTACAATGTTTTATAAACTTACATCATTTTGAATAATTATTTTCCAAATTCAACCAACATTGAAATGGTAGGCATGGCTTATAAGGTGGTGGTGTTTGAACCCTTTTTTTCCTTATCCATTCCATGATTTTCCTTTCCTTTTGAAATATGTCTATATTCATATTTTATGATCTGGTTAGGATTGTATTGGATTAGTTTTCTACATTATAAATTTATTTCATTTACTTATAATAACTATTTTACTTCTAGGATCCTTGAAATTTATCACCTCAAATATTCTATTTTTGGATCTATGATCTTCCCCTTAAAACATTATTTTTTGGGTAAAATTTTTCTCTCTTCAATCCACTTTTAGGTATTTTATAATTGATCCATCAGTGGGTTTGAATTCATTCAATGTATACCAACTCAAATATTTCATGTATATCATTCACATTTTATTGGATAAATTTTAATTACATAACATAAAGATCCATTCTAGAATCATATTTTTAAAGTGCCTTTAGCAACACATATATATATAAAACATGATCATAAAACATATACATGGTGTCCCATAATGGCTATAACAACTAGAACAACTTTTATAAATATCTTACTTCAAAACCTAGGGAAAATAAACATAATAAATTCTGAGATGAATTGATTAGTATGGGTAAAATAAGAAGATATCAACGTTCACTTGAGAAGGAAATGAATATAATGGTATGATAACATGAACATAGCATTTAAAAATCATACCCTATATAATATAAATAAAAATCTTGATTCATAGAATAAATATTTGAAATTAATGTGACATTAATCGTAAAGGAATCAAAAAATATAAGCCACAGATGATTAAAATTTTCATTAGACATGGAATTGTGGCATGAACTTAAGCATGTGAAATAATTTCCTTAGTAATAAAATATTATTTTCAAGACTATAATAATCTATTGGGTTCACTCACAAAACCATCATATTTTTCAAGGTTTACTCCCAATATTATTCAATTGGATGAAGTCCCTTAATGAACTCGGTTCACTCACCATTCCAATCCACTTTATCTCATGAGATTTAAATCATTACCCAATGAATTGTAGTGAGATAAAGGTCTCAACAATCACATAATTAAAATAATATATCTATATTCCACATGATCATATAAAATTCACCATATTAGAACCAATTAAAGAAGAGGGGATTCAAAAACATTTCATCACATCAAAACATATGGAAAAGGGATTAGTTTTATAAAAATTTCATCATGTGATCATAGATTTACCCATGGAAAAGAAACAGTTTTTATAAAAAATTCATTCATCATATTCATAAATCATAAAAAAAGTATTACATATGGATTATATATGAAGTATATAATATTTAAAATCAAGGATTATAGTCATTAAGTAATAGAAATACCATTAAAATATCATAAAAACATTATTCAGTAAAAAATCTTTTCCATTTGGAAATAAATTATTTAATATCCAAAATGTTTAAAAATATTATAGAAAACATATTCTTTGAAAATAAAAATGTATAAACTTTTAAAGAAATATTCAAATAAGTGTGTGTTTATAGAGGTGGGATATTCCTGTTAAGTCGTATAAGCGTAAAATTTATTCCTTTCCTATTTTTGTAAAAAGGTGTACAAAGTACTTCTTTTGGAAAATGAAAAAAGAATAATATTAAAATTATTTTTTATTAAAGATAATAATGGGTGATAATTAAATTATACAGTCATATACGAATATTAAAAACTTTTTAATACATTTTTAGAAAACATGGAAATGAACGAAAAAAACTTTTCGACAAAGGAGATAAGTATTGTTGGTTTTCTTTAAAAAATATATTTTTTGTATTATGAGTAGATATGGAAAAAAATGAATGTAAAATTTTTATTATTATGAAATAAAAATTGTACAGGAAAATTAATTAATTTTTTTTGATATAGATCACAATTTTTCATCATTAGGGACATAATCATAAACAATCCCTATAAACAAGGACATGGTATCATAAAACCCTAACCAATTTTATAACTTTTGAATAATATGACCCTTGTAGGAAAGAAACATAGAAGGATACTTAAAACCACAAAAAAAATTAATAATAAAAACCCTAAAAGGCATTCATGAGTATAATATATACCACATAAAAGAATAAATGGGTTAATATAATGTGTTTCTCAATGAAATAAAACGGAAATGAAAATCACTGACCATAGGTTCAATATATTTCATAAATATTGGATCATACTGTATAATAAAGAAATTTTAATAATAATTCTCTAAAATAACCATAAATATATATATCATACCATATTTTATTAACTTAAAACCATTTACGACCATTTTCTAAACACTTCGTTATTAAAATTATTTTTTCGAGAGATATCTGCTTGGTTTCCCATATATTTTTTTGTTTGGAGGTTTTGTTACTTGTTTTTTTTATCATAGATCAATTACTTCGATAATTTTATTAATTATATAAATATAATATATATTCATTATATATTTATTATATATTCATTATATATTCATTATTTCGATAATTTTATTAATTACACCAGTCATTGTGACAATACTTCATATGAACACATGAACATTGTTTCCATTTTTCTATGGTTGGAATGCGAGAAATGTAAATAATATCTCAAAATTTCATAATTAATATTTTATAATATTTAAATTAAATTAAATAATTATATATTACAATCCAAATTAAACCAAAATGTAAAAAAAATCACATTTCTTAGAGGAGGTTGTAGTCCACATCTATGAACGATCGGTGTTGTTATTTTCCACTTGGTTGGAATGTAAGAAGGTAGATATGATATTATCTTTATAGAAGTATAATTATTTCATATGTATAATATATAAATTTTCAACCCTTCATAATACCCATTCTTAAAATATGGTTATAATAATTGAATCGTATCGTTATGTGGAGAGGGTAAGTCATAGATTTTCATGAGAGATATTTTCACTTCTAATTTGATGGAAATAGAGTGTATAAAGGAGGGTTCATAATCATAATAACATTTATGTATGTTCAAGACAATGAATTTATAATTTTATAAAGAATATAATTGATTTAAATGTGGTAAAATAATACTTAAAAATAAATTGACTGATTAAAGTTATTAAATATTCTTTGAAATAACTCTATCAGTAATCCTATTAAGAAATATAGGGTTGGTATTAGTGCTAGACCAAAACACCTAGAATATGTATAGAGGTGTATACAAGTGAACAAGATATATTTTTTTCATCTATAATGCTCATTATGGTGTGAAGAATTGAAACGAGGGGTGTCCTTTTATAACAGAGGGAGATGGCACACTTTTAATTTCTAAAATGATTAAATTATTATGAAGTCATTATCAAAATAATTGGTTTCAAATAGACCATAAATGGACATGGTAGGACATTTGTAACTATCTAATAACCCTATAATCCAATTTTTTAAATTTTTATTTCTTTTATGTAACATAATTATACATTATTTTGATAAAATATAATTCATGTCATTTATTACACTATTCATTTAATTTGACATAAAATGAAAAAAAAGAAAAATTTGGTATTAGAATATAAATTTTTCACATTAAACTAATATTCCATAATTGTGAAAAAAAATCATGGAACATATTAACTCACTCTAATTATGTTATTTTAATAATTTAAAAGTCATTTATTATATTTTATACTAGTTATAGAAATACTCCAATGATGTTGAATAAGTACTTATGGTCATGATATAATTAATATAAATTATAAATAAATTTATATAATGAAAATAATTTCATTAGCATAAAAATTGAAATTTATATTATTTGATAACTTGCATTTCTATTAATGTGGAAACCTAAGAGATATTTAGAACTATGAGAGTGATATTTTGTAACTTTATTTTATTTATATATATTAAATTCATTTTCATGGAAAATTTTCCATTAAAAAACTCAATATTAGGCATAAGGTTATGAGTATAGAATTAAATTATTAAAATAAGTATTTGGACGAAAATATATGGCCTTATCACATATTTGTAAACCATATTTACCTGGTTTACCTGTTAGAGAGGTCACAATTTTTATGATGGTTACTATTTATATTGATAAAAAAATTAAAGGGATATATTTACAAAATTTGAGCCAATTAATTCTAGGAATGGGACTAATTTTATCAAACTCAACAGCTTTATGTGCCATAAATTAATATTAATGTAAGTGAGTAAAATGTGATAAAAAATACTTTTTAGAGAAATATAATTTTTATGAATACAACTAGATTTATATTAATCCTGTGATTTATAAATGATTTTTTATAAAATTAAATATAATTTATTATATTTAATTTTATTAAAATCATTATCCAATAGAGATAAATTTTATTTATTACAATAAAGGTACATTACAATCATAAAAACTGTTTTTTGAAAAACATCTCCATTATTTTAAAATGATTTTTTATTTATAATTAATTAAAACCTATGAACTAATTTTATAAATTATTAATACCTAAATATTAATAATTTATTTATTACTATGAATACACACTAATACATTTTCTATGTGATAACATATAATAATAATATTCTAATTAAATATCCTGGTTTATTTAGACTTTTTATTCCATGTATCATAAGATATTAAATTTATAAATTTATACAAAAAAATATTTCATAAAATCGCTAGGTGTAACATTCTACCCTACATAAAATGAATTTCATCCTAGAAATTATTCAAATTGATACAAGTAAATGAGGATATATCAATTTTATCATATTCTCAAGTTTACAAATTGATTCCTAAAATTATTTGTTTCACCACAAAACATTGACGAGGTCAGTTGTCTAATTTCATAGAACTCTATCTATAAGATTTAGAATATAAAATATAGTTTCCATATAATTGTGTTCTTTCAAAAACTATATGACACTTTAGTTGAGTTTATGTGAATGATCAAGTGCGTAATTACTAGGGAGAGATACATGGAACACATCATGAACAAGAGATAGATTTGGTGGAAGCAAAAAATCAATAAGATACCATCTTGATGTGATAAATAATTTTGAAGTGACTAATATAATTGGGTATCAAATTTTCCAACATTAAAAATCTTATCACCCTCTTGTAGGGATATATTATTATGAAGCACTTTTTTCCATCATCTAACCCAAGATATTTTTGATTATTATCAATATAACTCTTTCTCCAACTATAATATGTCCATGTATACTACTAAAGAGATATAACATTATATGTTATTTCCTTATATAGTTCGATTCCCAATATGTTTTTACCTCCAACTCCAATCCATCACATTGGAGTAATTCACTTTCTTTCAAAGAGGTCGTTATAAGAATCCATAAAAAATTTGTAGTTAAATCTATATTTTTAGGATAATTCCACCAATGGATTTTGATTCTCCTAAAAAAGATTGAATTACATAGGTAAATCTCAAAAGTTTCTATTTTCATTCTTGGACGTGGTTCATTTATGGGTCTCGGTTTTTCTATAAGGAACAGAGTGTGACAGGTTTAAACTTTTGAGGTATTTTTTCAATTTATTTTTGTTCTATCATCATTATCTGTGTGTGCCTTTTGTGTTCTTGTGGGAAAATGAAATTTCTGGGAAAAATAGAAGGTGGTACATGGTTGGGATATGTAATGTCAAACCATATTCCCTTGCCTGGGTAAACATGTATCCATGTGGTGTTTTTAATAATGGTTAATCGAATGGTTGTCACGTGGTTTGTAAACTATGTTGGAATAACATGAATCATGTACCGCTTTAATAGTAAGGGGAATATAGTGGTCACACAGTTTGGAAACCCCCTGTGGGAAAAAAATGTGTCATATCTAGGTCATTAAAAATGGTATTTTTATTCTTTCTCTCTCCCTACTTTTAAACCCAAAACCCCCCAAAATCCCCCTTCAGAATTCTTCACCCTAGTTGCCTCCCCCGTCTCTCTTACTCCCTTGTGACTTTTTTTTCATGGGGGATTTGGGTTGGTTTATCCATGATTATTCTTTTAAGTCCCTTATTTATTGGTTTCTCCCTCTATTCTAGGATTTTATTCTTTTTCATTTTGGGTTTCATATTTCTTGTAGGAAGGGTGTCTGTTTGGGGATATATCATCATTCCTAGGGTTTAATAATGATGTTTCTTGTTCAATCGTGCCATTATAGAGTTCACATGAGGCGTGTCTTTGGTTTTCCACAAAATTCCATAAATTTCTACATTATAGGTAGGTGTTTTTCAGCTTAAAATTATTTGATAATTTTAAAATGTTTTTATTGTTTCGTGGTAGTATTATATACATTTTTTATGAAGTTTGAAATGTGGTTTATACATTTCGTATGGAGCATATGAATTGAATGTTATTTTTCTAAAATAAATAGGTTGCATTCAAGTTCATTCCCTTTTTGTGTTTCTTCAATGAGTTTTATAAATTGTCAAAGAGATTTAACAAATTATACAAGTGGTGTGCAACATGTTTTAAAGTTGATTTGTGGTGTGTGTGAATTTAATAGAGGTTTTGTGTTATGTACGTGGTTGTTTATCATGTTTTTTTATATTTAATGGAATAAGTATGTATGAATGTGATGTGTTATGTGATATATGTAACATAAATTGAGAACAAAGGGAATCAAAGGTAACTAGATAAGAAATGTAAGAATAGTATTCTAGATGTATTAGAGGGGTTTTGGCCCAGTTCCTTCTTGGGGTATTGATGATAAAACCCTTACTAAACAAATATGATTGGTGAACACTATATTTTTTTTAGATTCCTCTCTAGTGGCTCATGAATGAGGGCACTGATTACTGTGATTACTATACCACGTTTCAATGATATATAATGTACATTTTGTCCCACCTTAGATAGTTTCTATAGCGATTACCAATAAATTAGTGATCTTTGTGATATTGATCTTACCATGAGAATATATTGAACTTTGTTGGTTACCTCAAAACGAATACATGTTTTCATTTCAAATTATTTCTATCAATATTTATCTATTATTACTATTTATAAAAAATTCATGGTAACAAACCTTAAAATGTTTATAGAATGGAATCCCTTTTATTGGGGGTAAGAAAACTAGGCTTTGGACCATACCATACTAACACCTTTGGCTATAAGTAGATTTGGTTGTGTTTGACTCAGGTGAAGGAATCAAATATTAGGATGGTGGATTATGATTCCAGTGGTCTTCTTCATGTAGTTTTTTGTTGTGGTGGTTGTAGGATGATGCTCTATTCTTGCATGTTTGTTTTGGGAGTGTTTCCTTCTTCCCCAGTTTTTAAACCTTGTACAATCTTTTGTTTAAATTTGTAAAATTTATTATAAAAATAATTATGTCATGTTTTGTCATGGTAATTTAGTCTAATTTTATTTACTAATGATTTTTTTATATATATATGAATTTTTTTGAAATAATTACCAAACTATTTCATGGATACTCGAACACTAGTTTTCTACCTGTGAGGATAAGGAATATCCTTTGTTCCATGCCACAGATTGAGTCTAGTGTCGGGTAAGATGGAACTCTATTTTTATTTATTAAAAATTTTACGAGAGTATGTCATGATCTTTTTGAGTCACATTATTTAGAGATGTCTCTAGATAGAATAGTGTTATAATTCTCAGGACTTCGTGTTTTGGTTACAAGTTGGGTTCCTGGATAGAATAACTTGTTATGGGGATTCAATTTCTGTGGGAAGTCTTGTTACAATTTGATTTATATTTCATACTTGTTATTTTTTTGTTAGGTAAATAAAAAGAGTGTTGGTTCAATGGTCCCAGTGAGATTTTTCAGACTGTAAAAACAAGTGGAGCCAAAGAAGAGGTCCTAGAATACAATCTGTTATAGTACCTTGATTGGAATGGTACTGAAAACCACTCAACCATGTCACCCATTGACACTATTTTGACCCTTGTAAACTATTTTTTTATTCCTTGATTCAAAAAAAAATTTGAATGTATTTTTAAATTGTGAAAAAATTATTTTAGAGTCGAAATGGTTTGGTTTTGGGTAGGTGGAAAAAATATTTTCAAAAATCACATTGAGAAATACTATGTAAAAGAGTATTTTTTTCAAAATGACCTTTTGGTAAAATGGGGATGAGTTTACCATTATTTTATTTCTATAATAAAAACCTGATATTTATAAAAAAAAATTTGGAAAATAGAAAATATATTTTATATAGGGTTTGAATGTTTGTTTTTAATAAGAAGAAATGAGTTTTTATCAAATATTTTTGATTGAATGATGTTTACTATGATATTGAAAATGATTTTAAATTAGATTTTATTTTAAGAAAGATGAAAAATAGATTGATATATGGAATTTGAAAGTGGTTTTTTATTTCAGAGGATAGTAAAATAATGATAAGATTTAGGAATTTTTATATAGTATGTAAATTGAAAACATGAAAGCATGGGATGGATGTTTTGCCTTTTAAATTGGAAAGTGTTTTTTCTCGACCTTTGGTATTTTCATGAGTAATGGCATACATGGATAAATGAGAAATGTTGATGGATAACGGAATAAGATAGTGAGTGCTCATATTTTTATGAATTGATTAGTATCCATTATGGTATGTGATTAGGAATGTGTGAGACACTTTGGAAAACCATTTTTTTCATGTACAACCCACCAAGATAATATTCTTTTTGAAAATTATTTTAAGATAAGATGTGGTGGTTTAATAACTGGTAGTTTTGTTGTGTGTCACTTGTTTGTTGGGAATTTTGTTTGCAATGTGTTTTAATTTTTAAATAACATAATATATGAATTTTGTTTTCAAGTTTGAGTTATTGAAGGAAATTTGTATTTGAAATAATGGATAGTGTTTTATCATGAGAAGTGTTTTGGGAGGCCTTTGAGTTGGATCCCATTGTGTGTTTGGTTGGGTTCTCAGCTTCTTTGTTGGCTAGTGTATGACCAACTAGATTCATTGTACATTCAAAGTATAGATATGTTTGATTCACCATTAGTAGTCCCTCCATTAAATCAATATAAGGATTCTATTTTTTGTGTTTTTGGAATTTAATTCAACTACCCTTCTTGGAGAAGTAGAACCTCTTGAAAAGAAAGAGTGGATGCCGATGATTGAATGGATCTTTAGATTCACTGAGTGGTCTTATTTATTAATGGTGGAGTTTTCCACCTTTATGCAAGAAGGTCTGTCCTGGAAGTGGTGAAGGGAATTCCAGTAATGCATATCGTCCAAAAGCTATGGGTGTTGGGAATGGTAACAAAAAGGCATTTGGATCTTTTATCATTTTTTTGGGAGTGAGATCATGTTGCTCAATTTTTTCGAGATGTCTAGTACTAATAATCTATACTTATTGAAAAGTCTAAACGCCTATTTTACCAGTGGATTCCAATGTTACTACAATAGTTCTATCAGGGTGTTCTCAGAAAAGGTTGTTGAGCCAGATCCACCCCTTCCAATAAAAACAGCAGTCTAGTTGCAGGAGTAGTGTACTGTTTTGAGAATAGTATACATTCCCTCCCTTTGCAATGACAATTTTCGTTTTAATGTTCATGTATGTTGGTTGTTTTGTGTTGTTTTATTATATTTAAAATGAAAACGGGAATATTGGGGAATATTTATTGACCTTATGTTTTAATGGAAGAACGTTTTTATTTCTGAAATTATGATTTTCTTCATTTTAAATGGATTTTAATCTTATGTTTTCTTTTTTATGATGTTTCTAATTCGAGGTGAAAGAAGATTATGTGTGTAAATATTCTACTCCCTTTCATTGGTGAATGTTCCATGTTGGATAAGGTGTGTCCAATGAGGTGTTGTTTGTTTTTTGTTCTACGTGGAAGGTTGTGTGGTCGCTCGTGAAACCAAAGAAAATATTCTGACCTGGGATTATCAGCTTCTTCTAGTGGTGTAGAAGATGCTTCAAACCACAATGTTCCCTCAATAGGCATAGATTAAATCTCTCATAGATTAAAGAACCTCATGGGTGTGTGGGACCATGGTCCAATATGGTATCCAGTGTTGGGTGGGGAGATTTTAACCCTCTTTGTGAAACTTGTTTTCTATGGGAATGTCCCGTTTTGTTAGAAGATACATAAATGACGTTTTCTTCAATAAAATACTTATGGGTAGAAAATTTCCATCTTGGTTTTAAAGAGTCATGATTGTCCCATTTTCTTAAACTCCATTGTTTTTTCCTTTTAAAAAGTGGATATTTGTTTGGTTTTATTTGTGTGATCAGCCTTCTGAATCAGTTTTGGTTTTTGGATTGTGTCCATCTAGATATAGTCGCATCCCATGGGGATAATAATTTTCATAGGGTTTTATTTTTTTTGGACTTTATTTTTTCAGGCCCCTTGTGGTGGAGATTTGGCCCGAGTAGAAAGTTCCTAAGTTAGACCATGTTGGGTTCCGGTGCAAGTCAATGTTAGTTGGTTAAGCTTGTTGGTTCATATGGTGGGGAGACCAACCATAAGCCTCCTTGAGATTTTATATGGATTAATTCTGTGGTATTTCACCTTAAAGGCCTACGAGTCTGTGCGGGTCTACCCGTGTTGATAATTCATATTGGTTTCTAGTGTTGCCTTGGCAATGGTTTTTCCCAATCAGAGCTACCTAATTTTGAGTCCCTCCATTGAGTATGCATTGGGGGTGGGAGTGTTCCCAACCACTTTGTTGAATAAAGGTTATGAAATTATTCTTATAAATTTTCATTGGGATTTTTTGGAACTATGTTTCTTTTCCTAGTAAACGTGGGTCTCTTTATAGTCTTCTAAATCATCTTAATTGAATCAAGAATTGTAAAATTTGTGGTTAAAGTATTTTTGATTTCATTCCTGGAGTAGTTTGTGTTAATTTTTCAATTCCAGGAAAAAGATATGTATTTCTTTTGGTAATTTATGAAGTGCTTATAGATTGAGAGGTTAGATTATGCAGTCTTGAGGATTTATTTTATTTTGAATGATCAAAAGGGGGTCTCAAAACATTGTAGAGATAGGAAAAATATAGTCGGGATTTCATTATAGCCTCCAAATTTATATGTTGTGAGTCTATGATTCCATTTTTTATATTCGTACTTTCTTATCATATGTTGTTTATTGGAAATCTTCTTGAGCTATGGAGGAGTGTCAGGTTTTTTTGGATCTGGCCTTATTATGGGTTTTTTTGGGCAATAAGAGTTTTGGGGGGAGGAATTACCACACATGGTTTTTGTTTTCAATATTGGACTTGGTTCATTTATGGATCTTAGTTATTATATCAAATTCTAGGTGTGACAGGTAAGAACTTCATAGGTACTTTTTCATTGTATTTTTTTCCTTTCATCTTTTCCTTTGGGCGTTCCTTGTGTTTTTGGAAAAAAAATGGGAATTTTCGGGACACAACCGGGGGCTCACGGTTGGTGTTGGATTTTTCAAACCATGTTACCTTGACCAGGTAATCATGAAACCATTTGGTGTTTTTCTATAGTGTCTAATTTCACGGTTCGAGCATGGGATAACCATGTGGCATGTCATTCTTGGATAGTAATGGCCACACGGTTGCTGCTTGGTTTGGAAAAACATGTGGAAAAACTATGCTGCCTATATAGGTTATTAAAAATTGGTTTTTTTATATTTTCTATCACCCTCATTTTTAACCCTAAACCCCCAACCCCCCCCCCCCCCTTCATGGTTCTTCACCCTAGGCACCTCCCACACACTTATTTCTCCCATGGTTATGGATTTTCATTGCATATTTTTTGTGGTTTCTCCATAATTCATCAATTACATCTATAATTTAATGATTTCTCCATGTTTTCTAGGGTTTTCTAATTATTTCTGTAGGGTATCATATTTACAACAAGTAGGGTGGTCTATTTAGGGATGGATATTAATTATTAGGGTTTTATATTGATTTTTTTCCTTTGATCCTTCCTCTATAAGTTTCCTTAGACGGTAAATTATGGTTTTCCACTAGATTACCAAAAATTATGCAATTGAGGTATGTTGTTCCTTTTGTAAAATTATTTGGTGATTTTAATATGCTTTAATTTCTTCTTCATTATGTTTTATGCATTTTTCATGGGGTTGAAAATGAGTTTTTTAAAGGTTGTATGGTGCATATGTCTTGAAATTTGTCTTTATAATGAAAATTGGTTGTTTAAAAGTGCATTTCTTTATTGTCTTTTATGAATGTGTTTTTTAAATTTTGAAATCGTCATATAAAATTATGAATGTGGTGAGAAACCTATTTTATGGTGCATTTGTTGTGAATTTGAATATATAAGAGATTTTTGGTTACATTAATGGGGGTTTATCAGGTGTGTTATATTTAATGGAATAAGAATGTGTGAATGGGATGTGTTGTGAGATATGTGGAAAGTAAATTAAGCACAAATGGAATCATAAGTAATAATATTGGTGGGATAGGACTAGTATTCTAGTTAGATAGGTGTGGTTGTGTCCCAGTTCCTTCTTGTAGGATTGACAATACAACACTAACTAAACTATTCTGGTAAGAGATTTACCGATTTATTTATAGGTTAATCTCTATGGGATCGTGCACAAGGTCATTTATCAGTGTGATTAATAAAACACATTTCACCATTATATGAGGTATATATTTTCCCACATTAGATAGTGCATATAAGGATTTCTCACAATTTATTCTTCATTGTGATATTTCTCTTACCATCATCATATGGTGATCATGGATGGTTATTTAAAAAAAAGGGAAGTTTTAATTTCTAATTTTTGTTCAATAAAAATATCTATAACTTTCAATTTTATATAACAATAATGTTAACTTTATTTATAATTTTTTTGGCATGAAATCTCTCTCTTTTGGTGGCATCGTACTATGCTTTTTCTCACACCCTATTTACACGTTTGGGTGTATGTATACTTTGTTATATTAAACAAAGGTAAAGTAAAGAGGTATTGGAATGATGGTTTAGGTTTCTAGTGGTCTTCTTCTTTTAGGTACTGATAGTTGTTTCTAGAGGATGATTCTCCTATTATTTCATAGTGTATTTTGGGATAGTGTAACTATTTTCCATTTTTTATATGCAATTTCTCTTTTTGTTTAAAATTTTAAACTCAAATCTAAAAATTAATATGTCATGTTTTTTCTGGGGTATTTTGTTTTTTTATTTATTATTTTTTGTTCTTTAAATTTATAATGTCTTGTGAAGGAGTTCCCAATGTTATTCATTGATACTCAAGAACATGTTTCTACCCAAAGGGGGTCGGGAACTCCCATCATGCTGTGCCACAGACCGGGTCAGGTATCAGGTTTTATGACACTTCTTATTGGTTTGTGACACAACATGTCTTCTTGAGTTTTAATAGCACACTCATATTGACGATCTCTCTGAGGATGATACGTCATATTGAAACCGAATTCTGTATCCAGACCCTACTAAAGACTTTACCAGAACATATTCATAAATATCAAACCCTGAACAGATACAATAGAATGTGGTAATCTATGTAACCTTACCACTTACATTATATATATCATGTAAAGATTATCTAGATATTAATATTCTCTAATTTAAATGAATCATCCTTTCATTGTCTCGTGATTGAATTCAACCAATATGTCATTATTCCCTTTAGATATTGTGGGGAGTCCAATAATGAAATCCACAGAGATGACATCCCATTTCCTCATTGGTATTGGTAATGGTTGTAACATACCCATAATAATTATTCAATGAACCATAAATTGTTTATATACCATCAACTAAGATAAAAACAATATTATACCTCCATTCATACCATCCCACTATAAATAGACTTTCAAATACAAATTCATTTTTTTCTACTTTCATGATGAATCGATAATGAAGAAAAATGTGCTTCATCTAACAAATACTTCTTCAAAACTGGTATGGGTAGGACACACACTTGGTTTTGTAATCATATCATCCCTTCACAATAAAAGTTAAATTGAGAAAAAAAATTCACCTTGTTTATTTAATTCAATATCATCAATTTTTCTATTTGATCACCACAAGGATAGATGGTTGAATTGTCAATTAATAAAGACAACATTTCACTCCTTCATTCATGATTTCATGTTCAATACTATGTATATCTAGAAATATTGGATATTTTTTTATCCATATCATAGATAAGCTGGCATGAACATTTAGGCTCTGATGATTTGGCACTTTTTTTATTTCACAAGGTGGTAATATATTGGTAAGTAAAAATATTTAATTATTTCCAATAGTATTATGTGGCAGATATTTTACTCTTTTAATGTGATAATATAATTAAAAAATTTAGGATCAATATGTTAATCATATCTTTCTCAATAAAGATAATTTATCCATATCATTAATGAAAAAATAATTATAGTGTACTCAAAATCCTGAATTGAGTAATTTTGATCATTAACCTTATTTTTTTTTGATTTATATGCTATCACCAATTCATTTACATGAGAACAAATCCAAATAATATCATTGATGTGTCACTATAAATTAATACCCATTCTCTGCAGTAGGGTAAACTAAACACATGTTCACAGACTAACCATTTATTTAGTTATTTGAAATTAGGTTTACATTCATCTTTGCAAAGGAACATATATCTATTCTCATTTAACATTGATAGTAGATTAGACAGTCCTAAGAAATTAAATACAAAGAATAGATATTATAGAGCCAAACCAATAAAATGATGAATCTTAGTATTAGAGGTTGTTCTAGGACAACATTCATTAACTTATATCATTGAATGATATAATGATACACTCTCACATGATATTATAGTACCAAATAATGAATCTTTTTTAAGGCAAAATCCAGACCGGGTAAATTTTTCATAAATATTATCTATTTAGGATCATCAGTTCAATTCTAAAGTGATATTCATGTTATTACATACTCATTTAATATAAAATAATTTCATATATAAATAACACCATAAATTGATCAAGGTATTATACAAAAGTATCTATTCATTAAATCCATAAATATAGTGGGAGAATTTGTAAGACCAAATATAATCATAGTAAATTCATAATGTCTATACCTTATATAGAATACTATATTGGGAATATCCTCAATATTTACCCCCAATAGAAGATATCAAAAATAAATTTCAATCATAGAAAAGTACTAATCTGAGAAAATGTTTCCAAAAAAATTGGCAACATGGGGTAGGGGGACTTTTTCATGATAGTAATCTGGTTATTTAACAATAATCAATATAGTGTCACGTTGAGACATATTTCGACATAAAAATTGAATAGGTGTAACCCAAGGTTAAACACTTGGATGAGTGAATCCATTTTCAGGATTCTAATGTAGTTTCCTTTTTAATCCATGAAACTCAGTCTGGGAAATTCTTTATAGAATCTATGAAATATGAGTATAACCAAGAATGAGTTAAACTAAAAACACAACATCATGATTCGTTGGAATACTAATAAAAACATCCATAATGACATTTAAAAAATCACACACTATAGGAATATCTTAAAATTTATTTTTCTCCCCAATAATTTTAGATAATATCCCCTTTCGAATAAGAATAATGACCAATATAATGGATGTAATTTACATCAAATTTTTATATTTATCAGCACGTTGATAGAAGATCGTATATAATTTTAGAATATCCAATGTGACTTCCCTTCCATTAAAATTAATGTGGTATTTATGTAAATAAATTCAATCTATGACCAAAATAACTTTGAACTCATTCAGTGGGAGTATACTAATATTTTTCGGGATCAAATTCCCACAAAATTTGTAACACCCCAAGATTTCATAGTGTGTTATTTCTTCAAAATAATTCAATAACTTGCACTACACGCAACACCGAGTTAAAGCGTACCATGTCTTACTAGACAAGACGTTCAAAATAGGTTATGAATAGTATTAACTAAATTTTATACTTTATATAATCCTTAAAATTTTAGAATTCATATTATGAGTTTCTTAGACATAATGTAAGAACAAATTCATTTTTAGTATTGCACTTTTACAAACTTTTAATATTGAACCATTTTTAAATAAAATATTTTAAACTTTTATATATTCAATTTGACTAAATAAATTTACTTTTTAGAATGGGGACATCAAAAATTTACAATAAAATATCCCAATATTACACGGTACGTTTCCCTTTGAATAATGCAATAGCGTGTGTTGTACGAAACATCGAGTTCTAACACACCACAACCAATCAAACTAGCTGTTATGAATAGTAATACCTACTTTTTTGAAATTATATATATTTTATATTTCAAAATGGACTTCATTTTTGGATTCATAATATCAAAATTATCCTAAGTTGAATATTTGGTATTTTTCTAAGAACTTCCAATTTTTATGAATAGTGAAAAATACTTAAAAACAACTTTTTTAATCAAAATAATTTATAGTGATAAATTATATTATTTAGTGTTTTTAAAGTATAATTAGAATATATTTTTACCATTTTATCCAATGGTGTTCATTAGAATTAATTTCACTTTGAAATTGGACATAAATAATTGTCAATCTTTTGATATAAATAGTTTCTTAAAAACACGCTATTTGTTGTAATAGCGGGAATTAATTATAAAATTAATTAATTCAACTTATATGTTTGGAATTTTGTAAAATAGACATCATTTTTGAATTTGTAATATCAATTATAGCTTACGGTAAAATTTTGGCATTGTTCTGAAAAACTTCAATTTTTGATTAATAGTGAAACTACTAAGTGGTAGTTAAAAAACTGAATTTTTCATAAAACATAATTTTACCGCTTATGTGATTGGAATTTCGAAAATACATGAGACACAGTTAATATCAAGTAGTAAAATGTGGTTCAATGAGATGAAAATAATTTTGGGTGAATAGTAACTTTTTACTTTTATTTACCACGGTTAAAAGTAAATATGGTAATTAAGGGTAAAAATGATATTAATATTACCCTAACACATGTCTTAATTATATTGGACAAGTTTATATTGACGAAAAACAATTTTAGGAATAAAATATTATCATTTAGGTTCAGTTGTATTAGATTAGGACATTTATTATTATTTAATTCAAAAAAGAGTTAAAAGAGTTAAAATCAAAGTTTATGTACTAAAACATTTCTATTATAGGGTTATCCATAAGATAAATTCAATTGTAAATATTCATTAGAAAGGTAAACATATTTCCTACATAATTATAGTTTATTTATAATTTTTAGATATTATATAATTTAATTTATTTATGACACAATGATGATGCAGTAATTACCGTAATAGTGAAAAATTGAAATAAGTGATATTATAAATACCCAAATAAATATAATTTGAGACTTTTAATGAATTACACGAATTTAATAGGATAATATCACATCTTAGGATTGATTTAACTTACTTTTTTCTAAGTAATCATTCTGTTATAATTTTTAAAAAAATCAATTATTGAATAGTGTCAAAATTGACATAAACGAGTTTTTTAAAACAAATCTTATATTATTAATTGATATTAAATTCTTAAAAATATAACGTTCGGAAAAGATACTTATATCATGATAGTTGTATCATTAATGGACCATTTTTGGGTCGCTTTCATGTATATTGTAAGTTTATTAACCATATAATATAAAAATACAAAGAGACATTGTAAAAGTGAAACTAATTAACTAAGAGTTAATACTTAATGGTAAGGTTAATATAGTAACCCAAAGATTTCTAAATTATATTCGTTGAGTGGTTTTTGACCTATAACCACCTTAAACTTTAAATAATCAACTTTGGAGCCATTAGAAACTGAATATTAATTTATTATAAAATAATATTTCTAGCTTTTCCAAAGGTGCCCCTCACCCCTCTTATAAAAGGGTACTCTCCCTTATCATTAACTGAAACCTTCAAAGCCTTTTGGCTCAGCCAAAATCTGCCCAAATACTCTCTCAACTTCCCTAAATTCATCCTAGAGGCCTTCGTTTAGTCATAAAGCCAACTTAAGGATCCCTTTTGATCAAATCAAAAAAAAGAACCCGAAAAAGAGGTAATGTTTTCACCACCCGTTTTCAAATTCATTTCTTCTTCCACTTCTTCTTTCTTTGTTATTCCCATTCTAAAATAATTAATCCAGTATCTCCTATATACTCTAATATTATTACAAATATGGCACAACCATATTTATTATTATATCAATCCTTTGAATGACATGTCACCATACGTGCGTACGTACGGCTTACCGTCTCCACATCGTGGTGTAATTGTTATTCAATGTAATATTATTTGGATGGGTATAATAATGATGTGTAACTCATGTAAATAATAAATATAACATAATAATTATTTTTTATATATGATATACCATCCAATTATATATTATTTTAATATCAAAAGAATGATATTTTCGCTCGTGCGTACGTACGGATTACCGTCTCCACGACGCGATGAGATTCATTTCCAAGTTCACCATTCATCGACGATTATAAAAATATATATTACTAATAACTATGTAATATATGAAATATTAATGATATTGGAGATATATATATTTATATATATAAGGATTTATGTACTTACATATATCTTATTCACTTACTTCCGTTCAATACTATATGAAAACAAAAACAGCGTGTATGCGTACGTACGGACTACCGTCTCCATAAATGGTGTTTTCCATTTCATATATATATGTCTATTATACATATATATATTCTAAATATATATGATATATTTATCATGTTTTACATTCTGGAATTATTTAAATCATGATCTAAGTGATACAACCATGAGTAACAAGTTAAAACACGTACGATAAAGAAGGTGATTATTACCCGAAATATTAACTTAACATGGAAATTATTATTAAATGGGTAATATAAAGTCATAAATGAATCATGTATTATATCATAAATATTAATATGGTTCTGGTATAACTTAATAACAAACTACTATATTCGTACAGGAGGTTAATCGTACCCTCGACTAAAGGAAAGTGCAAGGTAAGGGGTTTTCATCTCACTCCTTATTTCCGTGAGATTCATGAAATATTTCCACTATTACCCTTTGTGTGGTGTATGTACTGCCCATAATTTTATTCTTTGTGTAATACACTTTAATTTATGTTTATTTACATATTAATTGTATGGTACATCTTTCATGGGTTGTATGTTTCGTAAGTTACCAAATTGGTAAGGGTTAATTTTCCAACCTCTTTATTATCCGAGGTTGTTTTTACGTAAGTATCTACTGGGACATATTTATTAACCATATACATGTTTTATGAAAGAGTTTTCAAAGGTATTCTTTAAAGGGAATTTTTAATACAACATCATTTCAAACGTTTTAAATATTTATTCTTCTAAATCGTTCTCAATAATGTCCATGTTTTCAAAATGGTTTTTAAGGATTTATTTAGATGGACATGAATGTTTTTAAAATGTTAATTCCTTTAAAAAGTTTCAAAGTGTTATGGGACACTTTGATTCAAAAATGTATTTGAATGACTTCTTTTCCAAATTTTTTAAATTTTAAATGCTTTAATGAAAAAGGGGCATTTCTCTCAAAGGGTTTTACAAATCATTTTCATCAACGTCAACATCCTTTAATGGATTTTAAACTTATTTTGAAGTTGATTTATCATGATACAAATCTTCCATAGTGTGTTGAAGGTTTTGTGATATGTTTGAATGTGGATGTGTTATTTTTATACCATTAATTTTTTATGGGTAAAGTATTGACATTTCGTATGCTATTTTTAATATGAATGTTTATGTTATGTTTAGACCTTTTCATATGAGGAATTACTTGGACTTAGAAAGTGACGGGTGGTGCCCGCTATAGTTCCTCGATGCATCAGTAGTTCTCATGAGACAAACTAGTGTCTTGGAACAAGGCCTTGGCAAAATCTTATTTGTAGTCTTGGCACGAGGCCTTGGCTATGTGGTTATGATAGTCTGGCATTATGCATTCCATCATTATGAAAGTGGTTATTGATATTTCATGTGATTATTCAATTAGTAGAATATCCATGTGAATAAGTAAATGGAATTATTTCATTTTATTTTTTCCATACTATGTTGAAGTTCAAGTTTAAAAGGCTTTTGTTTTAATTATACACTACCTTAAATGTTTATTCTTATTTATGAAAGTTTCTGCTATATTGTTATCCTTACTGGGCATTTGAGATCACCCCTTTTCTATGTTTTTATTTTTCCTCGGATGTGAAGAAGTAAATTATGAATGACCTGTAGGGATATTATGAGGGTATAATAGTGTGGACTATGGAGACAATATGTTGTTGTAGTAGTTTTTCACTTTATGATGTAATGTAAAACTTTATGAATATATCTAGTGTTTCCAAGGCTACTAAACCAATTGGTCTTTCGAGATTTGATCTTTCTTGTGATCGTGCCAATGTTATGTAATAATGCACCGACTCTGGGTAACTGGGGTCAGGGCATTGCAAAATTCATCCAAAGAAGTATCATAGACTTGGGATGTGTTGTACTATTAGTGGTTTCACTAATAATTCAAAGTATAATTTTTTTTGATACTATAATACCTTTTGAACATTCTTCACAAATAAAGGTGTGTGCAGATCTTAAATCAAATTAGACATTAGTAGTTCTATAGTGGATGAAATGTTAACCATTCACCATATTATAATCACTACCGTCATCCAAAATAGTGATCACGTGATATTTCCAATTTTTTCTGGGATTAATTATTTTATCAATATGATCATTATCATTATTCTTTGGACTTGAGAACCAGTTAGAATAATTCTAATACTCCTAGAATTTTATACACATGATATTAAATGTTTTATTTTGTATAGATTCCTCTTTATTATCATCATTAAATAACTTCTTCCCATCTAGTTAGGATATAATCAATCAATAACCTTCCTTTTTTGAAATTAAAAAATTTATTATTCCCCTTAATCAAAATTCCAACAATATTTCTTCAGAAAATCGAGAATAAAGTAAGAATCATCCTCCTATCTCAATGGGTTTTCAAATTTTCATTTAAATATATCATTATTTTCTAATCATATAATTGTAGTTAATGGGTAACTAAAATTAGCATTCCCACATTTACAAGACACCAAAATATTTCATCACATTTTATGATGTTTCTTATAGTTAACTCCTTTAAAATAATTTATTTTAAGACAACAACTAATTGATCAACCTTAATTTCATTTTTAATGATAATACTAGAAGCGTACCTCACATGTCTTGAAACATATTCACTATAAGTATAAACATATTCATCATTCATATAATTTAACTCAAGGAATTCTTTATCGATTTTTGGTTGAATAATAAAAGGAATGTAATTATTGAGAAATAATATTTTAATGTTATCAAACTCTATGGAGTCAATATCATCTTGTTCCATTAGGTTTTTTATAGGATTCAACCATTGATCTTCATAAACAACCAAATAATATACAACCAAAATATTTTTCCCCGATATTGACACTATAGAATTTTATTTATCTTGGACGGTATTTATCCATGTCCCATAAGTTAGTGGATTAGTGGACCCAAAAAAGAAAGTAGATGTTTCCCCATATAGGAATCAATATAATGTTGTTCCCTATTTCTTTTTTATGGATGATCAGTGTGATCCATTTATAGAGAAAGTTATATGCGTATGGAGATGATATTTTTCAATCCATATCCCATAACGTTACATTTCATTGGATTAAAATTATTTAATATTACAATACATTCATTAGTAACATGATTCCTATTCGTTCCATTTATCGAATAAAATAAAAAATCATATTGTTTGCAATGAAAAAACATAATCTTGAAAAATAATTTTTTGGTTTTATGTGTCATGACACCTTCTTTTCATTCTATCACACAATAGGTTTAACATAGTCCATTCATTATCATTAAATAAAATTTATTATTTTATCTAAAATATACACATATCCATATGGTCATCAAAAATGTTTTCTCATCCCAGTATCCATTATTTTTATAAACATTTATGTAATATAAAATATATAGACCAATATTTTTTAATATAAATATCACATATTATATGATCAATATTAATTATATAACATTATCATCCATCCTAGAATTGTATATATATATCACCTATAAAAATATGTAATCATAGAAAAATGGCTCATAACTGATCTACATCATCTCCCACTAAGTTAATAATAACAAAAAACCATCTCAGTCATCTCAAACTTCATAACATGTTGAAAGAAAACAAAATAATGGGTGATAAAAAATGATTAGTAAGGGTAAGTATGGGAGACATCAATGATAAAATTAGAATAAAATTAAAATAATTATTTAATAACATGATCATAATATTTTAAAATAATAACATGTATATCATAAATCAAAATTTTATAGCATGACATAAATCATGGATATTCATAATACATGAATCAAAATGGAATCAATGAAAATATACATGGAAGCATAACATTGACATAAGACATGGAATTATGGAATATAGATATGAATTAAAAAATTAATTAGGAGTCAATGATCATTTCCAAAACTTAAATATTTTATTGGATTTACTACATACTCCATCATTACATTGAAGGTTCACTCCAAATTATTTTTAGGAATGTTCGATTTACCCTCTCTTTGGTCAAAAATCTATTTTTTCGAAAAAGGGTTTCCAAGATTATTATACCATTAGCCTATAAGATTTTAAAGAAATATTAACCATTTTTTCTTTTAACAATATCTTTAAGCTAATTTTAATAACTCTTTATAAATAAGTACTTCATTTTAAATATTTTACCTGAAAAAGAATGTTCTTTTTTTACTTCATACAACATGTACAGAAATACCCACTGTCATTCCTTTGGAGATTCCTTTCCATTTTAGATGGATAATATCTAAGAAATTTTTTTAAAATTAATTATCAAGGAACATGTTTTTAAAAATGGTTTCGAGTAATTATTATATTTTTTCAAGGTATTATATAGGAAAAGGATTTTTAAATGGTTTTATGTAGTAACAAAACATTTTCAGTGAAGAATAGATATCTTCCATAGGAAATATTTTCGAAATATATTTCGAAAATATTTTCCAAAAAAAGATAACATCCATTGATGTTACTCTTGACATTTTTGGAAGTTCACTAATGGTTCTATTCATATACTTTATATGAATATGTCAGACTTATGTTCATGGTCTTTATGAAACCTATTTCACTTTCATGAGTTATATGTTTTTGATTTTTTTTCTCTTTTATGGGTTATTATTTGATGAAACTATTATGAAACAAATATATTTTCAATAGGTTATGATATGATGAAATGTCAATGATACTAATTCTATTCAATGGGTTGTGATTTTATATTTATAATAACTATAACTTTTTATGGGTTATGGTATGTGTATTATTTTATTATCTCTGTGGAACATGTGTCATTGATTTTACTATGAGATGGGTGAGTCCTATATCTCCCTCCAATGCATTAGAAAATGATATGTTTTATATGAGCTTAATGGGTACATAGGTTGTAGCGTAATACTAAAAATAAAGAGGGTGTATGGGTAGTAGACTGATCCCGAATATATTAAGGTGAACATGTCTAACCCAAGATAAAATGAAAGAGGGTACATAGGTAGTAGCCCAAGACCGAAAACAAGAAGGTACATGGGTTGTAGACCCAGCCTAACTGAATGTGGGTACATGGGATAATATCATAATCCCAAAGTATGTACATGTGTTTTATCCCAAAAAAACATGTTATAAAGGTCATGGTAGGTACCCCTGACATAAAATATTATATTCCTATATGTATGCAAAAAATCATATTCTTTATTCCTTAGTTATGATTTCTGGCTCATTATTTTTATTTACATATAAATCTTTTCTTATGAACTATGAAGATTTTACTCATAACTCATGTTTTTTCATTTGATATACATGGTATGATCTCCTAACATTACAATTGCATTATCAAACAACTATGTTCATTTTTATAGTTACAAGTCTCCCTTATTTTCTCATATTGAGCACCTAAGCTCACCCCTTTCTTGTGTTTCTTTTCTCGAGGTTATGAAGAAAGGTTTTAGGTATAAGTACTAAAGGGGGAGATATTTATGGGCGATATTGAAGATGTTTTACCAATATAAAAGTTTTTTTCCAATATTCCGAAGACACTAAACTATTAATATCATGTGGAATGTATTTTTTAATGTAATGATTATTCATCTAATAAGATGTAATATCCATGTATGTTATGTGTGGCTTTTTATAGGTTAATAAAAGATATTCTTGACTAAATAAATTATTTTGAAATATAAAAGTTTTATCTTCATCATGGAAGCTTCATTTCTAAAATTTTTAAAGAATTAATTAACATAAGTAATTACAAAATGATGATGTAATAATTAATCAATTAATAAAAAATAAATTAAATAATATTAGAAATACAAAAAGAAAAATAATATAACTTAATTTTGGTTATCCAAAAATTTTATAGATGATTATTTTATATTAACGGGGTATTTAATGATTTTCTTTAAATATATCTTGTGGTAATGTGTTTCATAATGTCAATGTAATGAATGGACAGTGTCAAAATTGACAATTATGACATTTTATAAAAATAATGTTTTATTAAATAATTAATAATTATTAAAACTAAATACTAAGGTTAAATGGAATGATATATAGTCTAAAATATAATGAATTTTCCATTTATGTTCCAAATGAAACATTATAAGTAATAATTTTATCCTCATTATATTGATCTATTTGTTCTTATTTTTAAAAATAAAATCAATTTTCTAAGTTTTAATCAAATTGATAAGGTTTAAAATAATAAAAAATCAATAAAATATACTCGTGGAGAAGATTTAAAACTTATAATATATTATATTCTATTAAATAGAGTTTTTGAGGTATTTGTATTGATATATAATTTATTATAAATTAATCATTTGATAAATTCCATAAGTTCATCTCTCCTCTCTTATAAAAGGTCATAACTTATTCTCATTTCCTCTCAATTTAAATATGTTTTGTTATTCCATATTCTTTAAACATATTCTGAAATACCCATACCATAATCCTAGAAACATTCCATTGGGAATAAAGTAACACAAAAAAGTCCTTTGGTGCATATCAAAAAGAGATACGTGATGAAGTTGTAACGTTCATCAACAAATATTTTTGTTCAGTTTTTTTCAAAAATCCATTAAATTATTTTTATTTCAAGTTTATATAATTTCCTCAATATATTATATATGTTGACATGTTTTCATGGTATGGGTAATAGCGGAAATCACACAAATCCATCAAATCAAATACACAATCATTTTTCATGTGTACTACGGACTACCACCTTTCGGACTAATGTCGTTTGTTGTTCAATTTCTACCTTTAAATGTTAAGATAAATTATGGAGTAATACTTTATATAAATATATATTATTCATAATATTTTATTATGATTTTTGGATTTTTATATCACACATACCATCATTCTTTAATTTTTTGGGGGGACATAATAACATCGTTCGTGTGTATGTGGGCTACCACCTCTACAAGAAATATGATTCATTAACACATTAGATAAAATTTATGAACGATAGTTTTAACAAATAAAGGTTATACATATGAAAAAAAATTGAATGATAATTATCACACAGTTTTCTTTTTTTAAAATCTCACAAGAAAACAAAAAGGGCGTTTATGCATACATACAGACTACCCTCTCCTTGAATGGTGTATTTTATTATACATTTTTTTAAAACACTATAAATAAATATATACATAATATATATTATATTTAAATCATGATTTCAATTATGGATATTGTTAAATCCTTATCTATGTAAGATAACATGTTTTTTTAAAATATGTGTAAAAAATTAATTTTTACATGAAATAAAACATTAACATAGAATTGTTAATAAATTAGTATTCTAAAGTCACTAGTAAATAATATATGATATTATATATATGAATATGATTTAATGGTTGATGTGGAAAAACATATATTTATTATAAAGTTAGATTTTATTTGTAGTAAGCAATACATGACCTAAGGTAAGGTATTTTTGTCTCACTTTTATTTTTATGGGACGCACACATTATACACTACTTGTTTCTTTTGATATGGTGAATTTAATAACAATATTTGTATTTTAGGAGTATTATACATAGTATTACTCTATTTAAAAATCCATAAAATTTTCATTCTGACTTGGGCCATATTATTCAATTAATTATAAAGTGGAATGGTTTTATATCCCAAAATTACTATTATTAAAAATAGTTTAAATTAATGTATTCATTGGGGAATATTAATCTTCAATTTCCATGTTTCCAAAAAACGTTTTCAATTGTTTTCACTAAATATTATGAAAATTTAAATTAATTTTTTTCCAATGGTTTACTTTTTATATAATGGTTTCAAAATAATATTTTGGTGTTATTCCTAAATAATTCACTTTCGAGCATTTCAACAAATACACATAAGTAATTTAATTTTAAAATTATATAACATAAGAGGTTATCAAATTATTCAATATTCCCCAATACATTGAATATTCCATTACAATGATTATAAGGTTAATTTTAAAGAAAATATTTTCCATTATAATTTTTTTTATATTTATAAAAACTATTTCATAAAAGAATGTATATTTTCATCATGAATTATTTCAATGGGTCTTTTAAAAATAATTTTTTCATATAATATAACTTCTTTGTGTGTGACATATGATTTAATGGGGATATTACACAAGGATATCATTATTATTCTAACTCTAAATGTTTTATGTGTATGATGAGATTATATTTATGAAACTAATTTATTTTCCATGGGAAATGTTATGTTGAAGTGTTTATGAAACTAGTTTTATTACATGGGTTCTTATATGAGGAATGAATTATTGTTGTTTTGTGAACAAATATATTGTATTAATAAACTTATTTGTGGGATAATATCTCTATAAAAATTATTGGGTATTGATAAATGTTCTATGATCAAAAAGGGTACACTTCATTTCATCCTATGACTGTAGTAAGAGGGTACATAAGAGGTCATCTTAAGGCTGAAACTAGAAGTTCATGAGATGTTACCCCATGTTCAATGTAGGTACATGGGTGAATAGACCAATCCAATAATAATATTAATGTATTTAGGGATCATTGACCTAGTATATTCTATGATTATGTGTATGAAACAAATTCCATGTCTTATGCCATTTTGATAATCTCATGGTTCATGTGACTTTATTTTTGTATGATTTATGTCCTATGAACTACAAATTATTAATTATAGGATTCAATTTTATGATATTTGGTATGCAGGGTATGCTTTTAATTTGTTAAGATCATGTTTTCATAACCATATGATCACGTTATACTCACATATCTTTCATTTTTACCCTTACTGAACATATGATCTTACTTTTTCTTATATTTTATTTCCCCATGTCCTAAATTATGGTTTTATGTAGGTTTAGAAAAGTTGAATATCTTTATGTGATATTTTGAAGATATTAAAAAAAATCGATGAATGTGTTCTATGTTTCTGAAGGAACTAATATTTTACTATCCTAGGTCATGTGTTTGTATAATTTAATGAATATTTATATGAAAATATTTAATATACATATCTGAAAATCCTATTCTGTTAAAGATGTTATCAAATCAATGGTTTAAAAAACCTTCTAATCTTGGATGTAAAAACCTAAGTAAGATACTTAAGTATAAATCTATTTACATGTTACAGTCATAGTTTTTTAGTGACTCTCATAAATAAACTATAATTATAACTATGGTTTTATAGATTAATAATTTATAATAAATATCCCTTTATTATGTTATTTTATGACTATGATTAGTGTTTCCCACACCATTCTTTTAGTTTTTATTTAATTTTTTTAATACAATGGGACTATGTAAATGATGAATTCAATAAAAAATGAAATTACAACAGTCTAGAGAAAACAAATGTTATGGATGATGGAATGAGAAACCTCATTTCTAAGACTACACAATGTTATCAAATCATGAATCTTGTTGAGCATATAAATAACAAAAGGAGGGAAAAATATTTTACTAAATACTAATTAAGGAAACATACAAATTTTTTTTTGTATAACTGAAAATTTAGTAGTTACTAAGAAATAGCACTATACAACTGAAATTATATTTTTCATTCTCAAATGTTCTAATTGAGAGATAGTTTTTTTGGGTTTTTTCGCTTGGATGGTTTTGAAAATTAATAGTGTAACTTTATCAATAATATGAGGAAATAAGCTAAAATTTATTCCATATATTATAATGAGTTGAAGAATTTTTTTTTCATTATATACCTTCCAAACATTCTTCATTCAAAAAATGACTTTTAGTTTTACATTAGTATCATGTTTATGATAAGAAAAGAATGATAAAATTCAAAGGAAACTCTAAAAACTCTAGTGAGAAAGAATATAAGATTTACTTTTTTCTCAATGTGTGGAAATTAAAAATGATGAAATTTTTATAAGGGGACTAGAAAAAAAATTATGTGGGAAATATGTTCATCAATAATTTGACTTCTAATGTAATGGGAATAAAGATAATTCTCCAAACATTTCACCTCCCGAAATTATATGATTCAATTCGAAGGGGTTTTGGAATTATGAAAACAAGTACCCCAATACAAGGACTAAATTGTATGGTGAGACACAAAACAATTTAGTGAAAACGGTAAAGTAAATTATTACTTTTTTATAATAGATTAAGTAATCCCTGATAATTAGGGACTACTTATTATCCTCTCATTTTTTCTAAATATTTCATGTTTGATTATGAATGATTAAGCTCTATGAATATCTTATTATTCATCCATTAGTGAAATGTATTTTTATTATCTAATTGGATTATGGAATAATGAAATCACATATTCTATCTTTACAAGGATGATCCTAGTCATGCAGTGATTTTTTTCATATAATAAAAGTGCTTATTTAATGAATGAAGAATCATATCTGTATTAAATATTTGTTTCAGGTTATTACTTTGTTTCAAGAGAATACATGATGATTGTATTCACATATCTGGAATGTGATGATTAAGAGATACATCATGTTGTTTGAGATAATAACTACTAGAAAATTAATATTCTACCACGGACCAATAGCCACGGTTCTAAAACCATGGCTATAGGTTTCCATAGCCACGGTTTTACAGCCTATAGCCACGGTTTTAAAACCATGACTATAGGTCTATTTTTTGTGGCATATTGCCACGATTTTTATAACCGTGGATATAACCCATATCAATAGCAACTGTTTTCAAAAATGTGGCTATAGGCCATTTTTTTGAAGACCAATAGCCACAATTTTTCAAATCTGTGGCTATAGTGTTCCCGCTCTTTCGTGGGGAAACAATTCCCACCAAATTTTGGAATAAAGCCCTACTACCGTGTTTTTGTTGCTATTTTAATGGTTTTTTATTAATATATATTTCATTATATATACATATATATGTGAATCATTTTGTGGTGTAGTTGTAAACATCGCATATTGGAAAACAGGAGGTGCAAGGATCAAATCATGGTGGGCACATTTTTTAGTTATGTTATTTCCATGGTTTTCCAAGGCTATATCTATGGTTTAAACAATGGCTATAGATCAACAACCATGGTGTTGAATTTTCAAGAATATTTCCATGGTTCTCAAAACTTTGGCAACAGTTCTGGACCTACTGCCACATCGATAGCGGCCACGGTTGGCCTAAACCATAACCATAGCCTATGGCCACTGTTTTGAACCCTGACAATATGCCTTTTTCTAGTTGTGATTATTGATATGTTTATTTTGTAAATTTAGTAACCTTATTTTGAATGTTTTGGAATTTAATATTTTGGAAGGTTTATAAGGGTATAAATTAGTTAAATTGTTAATGTTGAGGTTCGGATAATGTTTTAAAGATTTTTGTTTTACTTAACCAGATATAGATATATGTGTATTGTATAACCTATACTAACCATTTTACTGTGATGATTACATTAAACAAAAGGAATGAATTATAATCCAATTATTAATCATATGATCCATTAGTTCTTTTTGCCATTACAACTTCTTTGAGAAAGAGATGAAGCAGAAATTGATCAAAGAACAAACGATGGATGAGATGGTTTTTAAAATAGTGAAAGAACGCATGTAAGTATATATTCTTTTGAAAATTAATCATCTTTAGTAACAGTATTTTGAATAAAACTTCATCATATTATCTTCATTTTAGATGAACCAAATTTCCTCCATCACTCTCCATCAGAAATTGATAGTTGGAAGTCATTTCCATGTATTTGTTTCAACATTCCAATTATATTATCTTAATTTAAATCCAAATTATGTGATGATCCTCACCTTATATTTTCCATATTCTTAAGTGGAATTTTTATTGACCCTTTTTAAGATGTGGGTTTCCCAAAAAAATTCTCAAACATCCAAAAGTTATTTCAAATGTACAATTTCAAATTGCAAGGAGGTAGTTTTCAATTTAGATTCTTATTCATATCGGAATGGGGGATTATTGATTGGTGCCACCACAAAATATTATTAAAATTAATGATTTTTTCAATGAATCTCTTCCGATAAATTACATACATGATCCTTTACATGTTCTAACCTTAGAGTTTATACCTCTAGAATAAGACATTTCTTATGATGAGTAACTAAAAGAAATTCTGTATTATGGAGATAATATTATACGAAATATGATCACTCACCTGATTAATGTTTTATAGGAAAGAAATCAGTTTTAAGAACTGATAAAGGAAATTGATGATATTATAGGGCATATGTATCCTGATTTTTTGTATTAGATTTTGGAATTATAAGTAAGAAATTAATTTTTTGAGGGAGGGGTTGAATGTGACACCCCAAGTTTTTATGGATTATTTTTCTGGAAATAAATTAATTTTTTGATGGATTAGGTTTAATGAAACACCATATAAATATTTATTTGTAAATAAAATTTCAATACATGCAACATAGTGTGTTTATTTTAGTAAAAACAAGAATAATTTTGGCATTTGTGACAATAATGATGTGTTTTTTCTGTAGCTTGTGCTACATAGATGACCAAGTTTTACGGGAAAACAATATTTTATTTGTTATGATAGTTATAATCTACAAATTTGAATAGATTAAATAATTGGATTAAATGAATTATGAAAATATTTTTCAAACATTTTTATAAAATTAATTATTTGGTGACTATTTAATTATAAGTGAAAATAAAAATCAATTGAATATAAAAGTATTTTTTTTAGAAAACTATTTTTATAGACATAAAAGTGTTTGATATTATTGAATTTGTATTTATAAGTAAATTAAATTAATAAAAATATATTTGTGATATATACAATAAAATGTTCTAAAAATTATCCAAAATGATTTATATACATAAAATAAGAGCTAATCTATCTTTTGGAAAAACAACTATATTTTCCTAAAATATAGTATTGCATCCTTTTTAAAAAGGTCATGTGTTAATGATTAATTTTGACACATTTAGAAATTTTAATTGAAAAAATAAATTTATTAATTTAATTAAGAATATAAAATTTTAATTTGGTTTAATTGTTTTTTTTTTCGGATAAGTGAAATTATTTGCTGAATTGTGAAAAATAATGCATTTTAATTCCCAAACGCTTTTTCCCTAATTTATTCAAAATGTTATGGTATATTTTAAACTAGTTTATATTTTTAAATACTTTAATTTTATCACTATAAATACATTTTTTGTCATTAGAATCTATTTCATGTGGAAATTTTATAGAAAAATTTTTGAACTTAGGAACATATTCACTTTAAACCCCCCCCTTTCTTGCACCATCTATTAAATTATTTTAAAATTAATTTTAGCCACATATGTGTTTTGAATTATAAAAAATTGATTTCATATTTTCAATCATTAGGTACTAATTTATTAAATATGTCCATTTTATTCTTGGAAAATATGAATAGGAAACCTAGAAATTTTATTAACCCATTTAAGGGAAAATTATGTATTTTATTGTAAACTAACATTATAAATGTAATTCAATTATTATAAAAATTTCCCAAATGATATTGTAGGATCTTAATTATACCCTTAACACCAATATATAAACATTTAATAATTTAATGGACATTATTCCATGAAAATTACTTAGATATTATTAAAATCATACAAAGTGACAAAATGTCACTCTTACTTTTACAAAGTATATTTTTTTTATATATAGTTTAATAGAATATATTATTGAATAAATATATTCATATAAACTATTAGAGGTCTATATAAATTTTTTAAATTTATTTTTAAATTTTAGAAAAAAACTAATAATCAAAAATAATTACCCAATATTGGCATAGTTATTATACAAATAAAGAAACAATCAATTAAATGATATTAAACATATAAAAATAAATAAAATATGGATTAATAATGTAATAAAAGTCATTAATTGATGATTATAATATTATATGGGTGTATTAAAAAAATTTATTCGAATATACATTATTCTATTGAGTTTCTTAATGCCAAAGTAATGAATAGTATAAAAATTAACGCTTATGGTATTTTACGAAAAATGTATTTCATTAAATTATTCACAAACCAAAAAAATATTTAATAATTACGTATGGGATTATATATGGATCATTTTATAATATATTTTAAATTTATGATACAATTTAAAGTTTTTATCTAAAAATTAAATCCTCTTAATATTGAAAACATTTGTTACTCAGGTTCAAATGTAATTGGGTTAACTATGTGTTAATAAAAATAAAAAGAATTAATATAACAAAACAAAATTATAATATATTTTTTGAAGAGACTAAAACCCTATAATATATTATCTTCAAATTAATTTTTATTTAGATTAATTTTTTATAAATTATCCTTTTGAGAAATTCCAAAAGATCCCCTCCCCTCTCTTATAAAAGGGTTCCTCTTATTATCTTTTATTCACACTTAGAAAGATATTTGTTTCGGAAAAAATAAGTTCAAATATCCTCCCAACATCCCAACCATACTCCTAGAAGACTTCCATAGGCTAGAGAACTGCCCAAGTCTTTCCATTAGTGTAAATGAAAAGTAAATACTCAAAGAAGAGGTAACGTTCATCAATGAACATCTTTGTTTTATTTCTCTCTTTAAACTCTAATGTTATTTTTATTTCATGGTTCTATAATATCCTATGTATATTGAATATACTTATATGTTTTTATTTTATGTGTATTACCTAAAACATCACATAATCCATCAAATGGGATACAATATCATCATTTCAGTATACAACAGACTATCACCACACAAATCTATGTCATTAGTTCTTCTATTAGAACTTTTAATTGTAGGAAATAATTATGGATTTATAGTTTATATACGATATATGTTATTTTTTAGATGATATTATAATTATATAATATTTATATCACACATATATTTATGTTTTTATTTTTTTGGAAGACAACAATATCATACATGTGAACGGTGTACTACCGCCTCGTAAAAGCAGGTGATTCATTCACAAATTACATGGAATGTATTAAGGATTTATTTAATAAATATATGTGATATGTACTAAATAATTATTTTTCTATAATGATAATATATCATGAAATTTTATATCTTTTAATCTTATAATAAAATTAAAACATCACCCATGCATACATAGGGCCTATCATCTCCATGAACAATATATTTTATATTATATTTTTTATAAGACGCCATAAACTTTTATATATTTAATATATATGATATTTATATCTTGTTTATATTTATTTATTTGATTAAATCATGATATAATTAGGATAAAAAATCAAAATTTCAAAACATGTACAAAAAACAAAGTAGTTATTGCTCGAAACATAACTTTATCAACGAATTGTAAACAAACATGTATAATAATGTAACAAATAGATCATATATGGTATTATACATATATATAAATAATTTTTTTGTGTTAGATGTATAATTTACATATATCTATCTTATATGAGGTTTTATCTTATACAAAATAAGTTAAGAATTATGGTAATATATTTTTGTCTCACTTTTATTTCTACGGGACACATACCTTATAAACTACATGTTACGTTTTTGTGGTTTATGAAATTCACAAGAATTAATTTTATTATTATTATCCTGACGATTATAGTATTTAAATATTCATATATATTTCTTTCATTCCTAGGGCATACAATTTGACTACTTGTAAAGTTTTAAGGGTTTATTTTATAATCTCATTATTATTAATGATTGTTTATGTTTAAGATTAGACTGGGGAATATTTATATTCCATGTCAATGTTTTCTAAAAAATTTCTCAAAATTTGTTTACAACTATCTCATTAATATTTATATTCAATTTTACCCATGTATGATGATTTAAAAAATGGTTTTAAATGAATCATTTTTCATTTTCTTAATAAGGCACTTTGTGAAATTTCTAAAAAAATACATAAGGAATGTTTTTCTATATTATATGGCATGAGTGGCTCCTCCAACTATTATGAAACATCAATTATATTATGGTTCATTTAAAATCATACAAGTATCTTATCAATGAATTTTTTTTCTTTATAATTGTGTGTCTATTACAAAAAATGAATGCATAATGAAAATGATATTTCCCTCAGGAATAATTTCTTGCGATCTTCCGAAAAATATTTTTTCATCTAACATGAGTTATTTTTATGTTAATTATGATTTAATTGATATACAAAAAAGGATATAATTCTTCTTATTTATCTAAAAGGATATATTTGTTATGTAATGAAATTGTGATAATTTTTTCTTTTTAATGAGTTTTGTTATGATAAAGAATTTATGAAACACATTTCCATATATGGGTTCTGATGTGAAAAATTATTTCTAGTCCTATGTAACACATATGTATAGTTTTAATAATGTGACTTAAGGGACCAATATCTCCTTCAAATTTATTGGGTAATGGAAAATGTTCCTATTAACTAAAAGTGTATATAGGAGGTCATCCAAAGCCCACAACAATGTGGTACACGGGAGGTCAAACTAAGACCAAAAATAGAATGCACATAGGTGGTCATCCCAATACCAATATATGTATATGGGCGATTATACCAATCCTAATATACTATAAATTTTAGGGTATGTACCAATGACATAAGATATTTAACACTTATATGTATTCCAAAAATCCCATGTCTTATTAAATTTTTATACCATTGGGGATCATGTGTTATTTTTTCTTATGATTCATGTCTTATTGAAAAAAATATTTAATTCAATGATTCATTAACATTTCCTTTCAAATGAAAGGAATGCTTGTCAAATTTTATGGTCCTATCTTCAAACCCTTATGATCATTTTATACTTATGTATCTTCCATGCGTACCCTTAATGAGATTATGTATTCATCATTAATTATGTATCTTCTTCCTTGGTTATAAAGAAATATTTTATATAGGAGTAATAAAGGGTAATATAATTAAATTATGTGATATAGATCATTCACAAAATTAGAAGAAAGTATTCCAAGCCTCCCAAAGAACTATACTATTACGGTCCTCATGCATGTGGTTGTGTAAAATAATTAATATTCATCTTAAGAGATTTAGTATCCCTGTTTGAAAATATTATGTCATTATATTTTACATAATAGGTATTCATTATTTCATAAGAAATCTATTTCTTATATAATATTTTCTACAACTAGATCATGCTCTTTAAATTATCTCTTCATTCATGATTTACACAATCCCTATCCCAAACCACTCCAGTCTGGATCACACCATATAGTAGTAATAAGTAAGGGAGTTCCATCCCCAAAATCAACATCAATAGGATTTGGATTCATGTTTAGTTTGGAGGGTAATCAATATCAAATGGGAGAAATTACCCCTTAACAAACATGACTCGATAAAATAAAATAAAGCTGATAATCACAAGGAATAATGGATCAATAATGATCTAACTTGATCAATACAGTAAATTATTGAATTCCATAAAAAACAATAAAAATAAATTTGTAACTTCCCTAACATAGGCACCATCTGTATTAAATCGTTTGGAGTGTTACAGAACTTTTTTATTCCATCCCATATAGTAAATTATTATGAATAGCGACAACGATAAGACAAAACCACATAAAGATATTATAATCTATGTATCATTGTGACGATTAATAATATATAATATTAACATCCATTACCTTATATACATATTCATTGTTTATATGGATTATATTTCAAATAAATCCATAAATATATCACATGAACTATAATCTAATGAAATTATACACATACATCTCTTACAACCATTCATATGTCAATGATTCCCCAATAAACTAATAATATATATTGTATAATAAAAAATTTAAAAAAAATTGAAAATTAAAAGTTAACCCTATCCCCATCCTTTCCGTAGACATTTCTCAATATCTCCACCAATCTCCTTCAACACATCATTTATCTGAGGTCTCATTATGTATCCTATATTCCAACCATAAGGTCAACCTATAAAATAATATGTACATGCATGTAGTGAGTATAAAACTTATTCTTCCATCTATAATGTTTTCCATAATAATTACTAGCACATATGTGCATGATTACACTAAATAAAATAACTGATTTAAAAAATGGAATATACACAGCTGATGAGTTGTTGGGTAAATAGGCAATCAACCCAATTGGTAACACATGACAAATATTGTTAATATTTAAAATGGGATGGATATTCTCATATCAGAATTTCATCATCAAATAATATCATTATAAAATGGTTGGTCTTCGTAGTGGTATGGGGTCTCCCATGTGGATTGATAGTATGTCTCGCCATGTCTCATATTGTTGAATGGGTTATGAAAAATTAGTATCCTTGGGGGTTGGTAGTAAACACATACATGTCAATGGG
The DNA here is from genome assembly GCA_963277665.1 of Viscum album. Classification (NCBI taxonomy): domain Eukaryota; kingdom Viridiplantae; phylum Streptophyta; class Magnoliopsida; order Santalales; family Viscaceae; genus Viscum; species Viscum album. Next base: position 1,141,547,341 of record OY728128.1, on the reverse strand, counting down.
AGATATCATAATTTTTTTTAATATATTGGAACTATTCCAAAAAATTTCCATGATTAATATATGATCGCCCATCAATATAGATCATAGACACACATTCCTTTTATAGTGGTGTAAAATTTATTACCAATACCAATAGTAAATAATATATCATATATGGTGATGGAGTATCACAAGTTATCAAATGATGTAATGGTTTATTTTTTACCACAATCCCTCAAGGAAATGGAAAACGAATTATCACTACCAATAATGAAAATTAATGGTGAATGGGTCATCATCAGTTATGAATATAGGCAATAGTTGATGGGCTATCATAAAACCAAAATTAGTAGTAGTGAATATCACCAAACATCAATATGGATGCAGGGAATTGGCTTTCAATAACTGTATTATAAAACAAATATGAATGGGCTATCACTAGTTCTAACAATCAATTAGTGAATACATTATCATGGGTTATGAAAAAACAACCCTAAATTCAATGAATTTGGTTGACCAATATTAAATATGACATACATGAATTATTATTTAGAATGACCACCAACAAAATAAATAATATATTAAAATTAGAACATGATGATTATTTCCCCACATAACGCACAAATTTCTAGACAATCCAAAATATTATTTCTGACACCTCACTACATAAATTACAAAGATAAAAAAGAAACCCTTATCACCATGTACAAAAAACATCCTAAGAATAACTCCTCTTAGTTTATAGTGATTCTTGAGGATCACACCACCTATGCTATGAAAAAGTAATACACTCACTGGGGATTTTACATCCTCGTATCAATGAACCACTTAATGTAGTAACCTGTCTAGTGATGAACACCCCTTGCCCATTAAATTTATTTATCTTATTAATTATATAATGTAGACCCATAATTGGAAAATAACATTACCCTCAACCCATGAAAGGCAGTCACTCATTCTTGGGTAGTAATTCCATTTTTCTACACCCAAAACTCTCATTACAACTTATATGTATTCTCTAAAATGATGACTCATCCATAAGAATCCATACTAATATACACATATGAAAACACAATATTTAACCCATAATTAGAAGTTATTTCACCATTCCACCCTATTTATAATTCCCTTTATACATTCATCCAAGATTATGATACAATTCCTAATAAAAGTTATTTAAGGCTTTTTGTTGATCTATATCAATAACTCACCTCTAATTTGATTTCATAGGCAACCCATTCCCTGTATCATCCACATTTCATCACCCTCAATAATGTGTCATGTAATATCACATGTCATCCCCCTAGGATAATTTACCACATATAAACAATATAACTCTTCACGACTTCCATAGAATTATATCCCATGATCATTAACTGGTCAATGTTTTAGAACAATAAGAAGTCTAATTGAATGAAAGAAAAATTACTACCATAACCATTCTTGTTCATACTCAAATTCCCATAATCAAATTATATCCTTTGACATAATTATCTCATAAACACCATCTATCCCCAAATACACATCATTAAATACATGAATTTTATTTAAAAAATCTATAATTGGGGACTAAATACCTCAAACATAGAGTTATACCCCCTTAATGGAATCTCATTATCCATCTATGCCTGTCTCCCTCAAACAATATGACATTGAGCATAAATATTATTTATGTTTATATCCCATATAAGTACTCACTCGAATAAAATTTAAAATAATTATAGTTTTAATTTCCACACAATTTACTATAAAAATAAAATGTAATTTCTTATTGAGTGGAATGAAATCACAAGAACCTGACCTAACCAATGAAATATGTATCATAACCAACTCTCAATATCATTATAAATAAAATGTAAAATTACTTACCATGAAAAAAGAGATTAATATATATTTAAATTTAATAAATAAAAATAAAAATAAATATAGTGACTTATCAAGTGAAATGTCTCGCAACTATGTTTGGTCATCAGATTTGTTCTAACTGTAGATGTCTAACATAATTTCCCTCTCATATTAGTTGTATTTTACCATGTTATGTTGAAATATTAAATAATTCAAGAAATAAAATGATCCAAAAATTGAGGGTAGAGATAGAGTGTGTGTTATTAGAGAATGGAGTGATGTTACCTAAAATTTTCAAACACATGACATAAAAAATCATCTCCTATCAAGCTTTAAAAGTAAAGATGAAGTGGTAGAGACATTAACTAGATAGTCATTCCCAAAAACTCCTTGATACATTATCTAAAGGGGTGAGGGTGAGAATACATTTTTGGTGCATACTTTTAAAAAGTGGGACATAAGAATTCCATGTACTATTTATTTCCTCATCAAGTTCCATGTAGCTCAAAGAGACCCCTCCCTTATAGTTACCCCAATGAGTACTTGGTATACAACCCACTAATTTCTCTGTGGTATATACAATTTTATACAGAAAATACACTAATCATAATGGGTACATGATGAACCACCACCAAGTACTCACAGTTATATTCTACCCTTAGCAGTAATACCAACACTTCCCTCTCACCACCGAATCCTTCAGATCTTCAATAAAAACTCCAAATGCAGTTGACATAATGCTCCAATCATTTATTACTCAACAAAAACATTTATTTGATTATAAGAATTCAAATCCACATGGACTATAGTCCCTTTTCATTTTGGTTCCTCTATATTTCTAGAAACAACTGACATCTTGGAATATTATAATCTTCCCTTGATATTGTTTCTTATTCTTTAGATTCATCCTTGATCATATCAGTTTAACCATGCCTTCCATTGGGATCCAATTAAATATATTCATATAGATGTTTCACCTAAATCAAATAATCTTTATAATCATTGAATACCTCATGATACTACCAATTATATAAATTATTCATCCCATTAAATATGTTGTTTAATCAAATTAAAAGTCATTACAATAAATCATATGTGTATATTGTCGACCAACACACTATTAATGTGACTATATATGAAAAAAAGATTAGACATATCAGCATGATAAACAAACTATCCACATTAATGGTAATATATAATTCTCAAAAGTATTACTATATTATTCCAATCACTAATTGCATACTCTAATATATTATGTTATTGGTTTACACTAAACCACTACCTTGTCATTGTGATTCCTATGAATACATGCATCATCTATAACCATAATCTCTAGTATCCCCTCAAAACTCAAGTTGGCCCCAAATATTTTACTCTTCTAAACTAATCATGTTACTCTTTAATGAGTAAATATATTCAGAAAATTTTGTAGACTCACTGATATATTGTTCAAATTCATTTTTTTTTCATATATTGAATATTATTACTCTCCCTATATATAAAAATTTTAAATCCAAATATAGAGTTCTATAACTAACTAGATATATATTGGAATCTTCCATTCAAGTGCCTATGTGAAACCAAAACTTCTATTAGAATGTGTTCTACAATTCCATCATTTCCTATATTGACCAACAATATCCCAAAATAGTGGTTACTTATCCAAGAGATATATTCTAATTTTATCCATCATAATCAATTATCCATTTATATGGATCCCATGTCTCAATGAACATTAATCATTGTCAGTTGAAACACTCCTTATCATATAGATATTACTCCTCAACAAGTTAAGGACTCTATATAATTCAACTATAAATTCTATACATTCACCAGTGCTCAAATCAATACATTTTAGGCATTATCCCTACTTATCATAACTATTTATGGAAACTCGACACTGAATGATCCACTAAATTCATTTCTCACCTCACTATCCTTCAATTCAATTTAGACCTCACACTTCCTTTCCCATATAATCTTACCATCTTAGATTAATATAATTCTAATGAATTAATGGAAAACTTAAGATAAGTTATATATACCCTCTCTCACACAGAATTTGTATTAAAATATATCTATTCTCGTAGGTCAATCCAATTCTAATCATTCCAAATATATTTATACTCTTTCTCATGAATGATGTAGAAAATAAAGGCAAACAAACTTTTTTATTTCTATGAAACTAAAAGTATCTCACACACTTTAAAAACTAAGTACTTCTCAATCACAATATATATGTGATAATTTTAAAAAAGGAACCCATATATATTAATTTTCCTGTAATATGTTAAGGAAAATAGTAGAGTCTATCATTATAGTACAATATCACTTCCTAAAATATTCATCATCATCATTCAACCACTATGTATCACAAGCTACCCAATTCTGATCATATACAAAAAATAACTATTCTATGAATCCCAGGGTATTGTTTAGGTTATCCCATAAAAACTGTCATGTAAAGTGTGGAAAAATATGCTCTCTCATCCCCATAGTATGAAATATCATGAAAACACTCTCATAATGGTACAAAATAGCCACTATTATCTTCAAAATATCATTTATAGGTAACTAAAAATCCTAATTCTACATGACTATTCAATAGAAATCACACTATTATGAGTCATATACTAACATTAATTGGACTTAATTCCATGTTAGATAATTTTTCCTACCCTTAAAGTCAAATATATTTCATATTTATGTATGACATGCCCAAAAAATCCCACATTCCTATACCCACCACATGGATAAACATCACTCATATTTTATTTTTATCACAGAAATAAACCACCCATGCCTCCCATATTTGAATGTACTATTATTCCTTATCAATTCCCTCTCATGTGGGATATCAACAAATGTCAGAAACCTTATTAAATAGAATAGGCAAAGTTATATATTTCTATATTATTTCACTCTTTTCAAGAATAACTTTAGTCGTAACATAATTTTAAAAGGACCAGCCTTCTAATATAAGATTATACACCCCATAAAGGTTAAAACTCTCTCAGAAATAGTGATTCTTCTATCCAAAATAACATTTTCATCTCATGTTCCTACACTGCCATCTGAGGGTTCTCAATGATATTTGGTATTATCAAACCCACAGTACTCACACAAGGTTTATCTTCATATCAAGGTGCACCATGAATGATTTTTATTATAATGATTCATATCTCTGAAGCCATCGTAGTCAAGTTTTATAATTTTTTTCATCACTAATATGCCATAATGGGAAAAATAAAAAAGTTTTTTATTAACACATAATATAAATAAAACCCATTTCTTTATTCAGAAGCAGTTTTTTAGCCATATACATTATCACCCCAATGCCTGTATCACATGATTGTATGTAGAAGGGGTATCAAATGAATATTAGGAGTCCGACACATATCATACACCCTATAAACTACCAACTAGATTATAAATAGTCATGTTTAGACTATTTATTGAAAAGTAAATCCCAAGGGACATGTACAAATATATGAAAAAATAGACACGAGCTATCTGTATAATGGATGTCCAAAAAACTGGTAAATTTATAAAAAAAATCAATGGAGGTGATTATGTATAAAATATAAAATTATGAAATTTTATTTTTTTATTAATATATACTAGTAGATTTTTGTAATCAAAAAAATACAAATAATATAAGGGTTACTAAATGGTAAAAATGTAGACTGAAAACTGAGAAGTAAATAATAATGTCCTCTAGACCAACTGAAAATATCCTCCCAAATAAACCATTGACCTCTAAAAATAACTAGAATTAAATAATATATTAATCTCGATGAGACATCTACTATTGAAATACAACATGAATGTTTACCCACTCACGTCAAGGACTATACTATGTACATAGTCAAGGGGAGAGTCTAATGACCAAGTAAGTTTCCCCAACTACCCTTAACAAATAGAATGCTATTATGGTCATATTGATTTGTTTGTTAAACATAAAAGAGTGGAATTAAGTCTCATAAAACACAAATGGCTAAAAATATAACCAAATATCAAAATAAAATAAAATAAAAAAGTTCATCGAGTGTTCTGTTCATTTTAACAACACCTGACCCACCCACATTGGCCACCACTTGAAATATGTGGGACTTAGTTACATCATAAGGAATCCCATAGGTAATAGAAATAACAATAACACATCTAAGCATATTGTAAGTCCAATACATGCATCTTAGTTGCCGATATCTCTTAGAGGATAATTCATTAATTTAGGGTTATATCCCATGTTCATGTATCATTCCCTCTAGTCTACATCATATGTTGTTTGATGCAGGAATCTCAACACTTTTCCTCCAATAAGATCCAAAACACAAAAACATAAGATTGGTATCTTTTGTAATAACACATCCAGAACATAGAGAAAATAAAATTGAAAAGAATATATCAATATGAAACCTCTCATTTAAGGAAAACCATTATCTTGTGGTTATATCCTATGACCATGTATCTAAAAAACTCAATAGTCATATATAGATATATTATATAATTTTAAATTAATATTCATTTTTATCATAAATAATCACACACTAAATACAATATGATTAGTGAATTTAGAAATTATATGAATAAAAAACTTATTTAACCAATATTAATTAGTATATCCAATGAAAATAGTCTTTAATGATAGAAATCAAGACACATCATACAAATAAATATTATTCATTACATGGGGAAAGGAAATATAAGTATGAGTGATCTCATAAATTCAATAACGGGTGAATATGTTAGATATAAATTATTCATCATAATTGAGAATAAAATGTACATGTTGTTATGATAACTTAATAAATGTATCCGTATGTAACATAAGGAAATATCTAAAAATTGAACGTGGGTCATATATCCTGAATCATGACACACAGATTTTAGTATGACATGGGAAATTTAGTTTATGAAAGAATAATAGTTGCAAAAATTTTATAGTCCATTGGAACATAACCATGAAATGTGAAATCATGAGATACTAATCTTAATTAGTGGGAATATAACATATGACTGTGGTATAAAGGAAGAACATATCATTAGTATATAGAGTATAAATAAGGATATAAAATCTTTTTTATGTCAAAGCTCACAACTGAGACAATCATCACAACAAGTATAGAGTCTCATAGTATATTTTCCTCACAATATTTTGTCATAAACATAGTGTAATGAGTCCTATAGTGGATTGAGTTCACTTCCAAGTACCGTAATCATAGTGAATGTATACCCACAAAGGATTTGGGTGACTCCCTTGTCCCATATAGTTCATCTCATGAGATATAAAATTTTATACACTAATTTTGTGGGATATTTAATTCTAGGGTTACCAATCACATACTGAAAATAATTATATATGTGTGTTATAAGAACTTGTTAAAAAATATAATTTTAACATATATTAATAAATATATATGAAATAAATGGGTTACATAAAAATTTAAAAGATACATGATTATAAAAAATCAAGAGAAAAAATGTGGATGATAACACTATAGAGTATCCCCCATGAATCATTAGAAAAAAATGATTCAGACATAGATAAAATACACTTTAGGAGAAAATTAAATAAAAGTGGAAAATAACTTTTTCACAACACCCTCCCGAAGAAGATAAAAAATGAGGGGGAGATGGTGACTACCTGAGTCCCACATCCAGTATGCTCTGGGTTGGGGACTAGCACTGTGTTTATAATAAAAGTTCTTATATGATGTTTTAACCTCTCTTAGAAACATGCATAACATATATATATATATATAAGAATGGTAAACTGAATCAAACATTCTTATACATATATATATATATAAATAGATCCCAAGTGAATACAATAATTTTCATACAACAATTAAAAACTAAAAAGAAAACTACAAGTACCTAGAAATTTAAATATAGTAACAACTAAGAATCAAAAATAGCTTCTATAAAACCAAGATAAAGTAGTATCTAGAATTATCATTTACCAACTCTAGAAGACCATAAACGGTTTATATATTTGTAGTGTGAGAATTAAAATATAGTGAGTAGGATCCTCCACACATCATTTTGTGAAAAATATAAATAAATCTGGATAAAGTAAAGTGAAAGTAGTGCAACAAAATCATCACATAAATAGGTGTACTATATTACTCTCTTCGCTGTGGATAACTCTCACCATGTATCCCATAAAATAGCGCATAAAATATAAAATTTAAATCTCAAGAGTACCCCGCTCCACCTTCTCCACTAGCTTCCCACTCTCCCCTATCAATGAATGTATGATCTATATCCCTCTTAAATAGGCAATCCCGAAGACACCTGGGAAAGGCATTATAATGTGAACTGTGTAGATCCCATCATCACATCATCCAATCCACATAATTATATATAGTCACAAAGTTATTTCTGATATCCACCGCATCCCATATTACATGTATCAAACATAAGGATTTTTTACCTCAATCCACTCAACCCATACACCGAGTATTACATCAATCCACCACAACATATACCCATCAGGCCTATAATAATCATTTGAATAATAAATAAGTAATAAATGTGGGTGAGATATCCACAAGCCGTCACAACTATCTATACAAATTTATGGAAAAACAATCCTTGAATATAATACAACAAGTAAATACCAAGATAATATATTAGGGCTAAATTATATTCATCCATCCATCCTCGCACTAAGATGTTGGAAAAAAAACCCACACATAGTCCACTGGGTGTCAATAACCCCAACTAACATTGGTCTGACAGCATATGGAATCACTGAATATAAAGGATATAATAATTCTCACAACCTCATTATGAGAAAAACCTATCCTTACACATAACTGTATCTATTGTCACTGAGAAACATATCTTCCATTACTAAGAATAGATAACATATAATCCCAAAATCATACAGAAAATACCAGAATAAATTACTTATATTCATTAAAAATTTCACTTTTTTCAATTAAGTCACTAGCAATTAATTATAAATTTAAATTATTACACATTAAAAAATATTAGACATTATAGTAAAGGTCGTTTCCTCTTTTCAAAATCCATACTGAGTCCAAGGTTTATCAAGATTAACATCTTTTTGCATTTTAATTCCATCAACACCAAACCCATGAGTTAATAATTATTTATTAACTATTGGAATCATTCCATATCCAGATACACTTGGAAAACCATCTCAATATACAACCAAGAGGAATCATGAAACCATACTCATCCAGATACCTTATTTAGTGAGTAAGGGAATTCATAGAAATAATAAAAACCTATCCATAATCCATTTAGTTGAATCATAAGTGAGCATATTAGCTCTCAAAGACCACATCAATGGGTAATCTAAACATTAACCCATTTCAACACCATCAATTCCATACCCTACACCCTCTTGTGTATCTTGATGCACCCCATCACCACATGCATCAACTGTAACATCATCATTTGTGCTTCCCCACCCTACATCACAACAATCATCCCAGTCTCACATCACCTCTAAGCCTCCCCTCTCTACATCACATCTGTAATATCAGGATCATCCATATCTAGAATATCTCAAAATACTCATACCTATATCACATCAAAAAAGCTATAGAAACAAAAACGAGCATAATTAATAGCTCAACTATGTCCTCAATAAAATCCATTTATCCTTCATGAGAAAACAAGCTCCCATGAATCCAAAAATAGCACTCATCCTTCTCAAGAAGACAAGAAACTAAAGACCTAACAAAAAATTATTATCACTCAATGAATTCATATTCTATCTTGAAATAACTGTTTCATTAATCATAGGTTCCAACTATGGGAAATATTAGGCCACTAGGTATAACAACCTATGAAAGGAAATCCATGCTCTTAGAATTTATTACAAATTCAAAAACTAGATATGTACCATTCCAAATTAAATTAAATTTTTATTATCATTAGAAGAAATCATAAACATGCCTTTAATTCAAAAATAAATTCCATTAATATCATTAAATGTCATTTTCAATTATACATGGACATTTTTTCAATTTGATTATATTCAAATTACAGCAACCACTAGATTATAGATATACATATTCATTAATTTATCAATGTAATTAATTATCATTTAATTTCAGTATTACATTATTTACAAATTTTAAAAAGATAACCCAAACAAATGAACATTAAAAAATAATATCATATATGTCATAGTATCCATAAAACTTTCGGAAACCCTCTATCATGACACAAAGACACAATTTCATCAAAATGTGATCACAACCAATATATTTTGTCTGGTTAAAATGATTATTAGTTCAACTAAATTTCCATATGAAGGGATAAACCATGATGAATTTAAAATTGAATGTAACTAAAATAGAAGAAACAATTTCCCACAATAAAACAATCAATGTTCTTTCACATGATAACAGACCAACCATAAGGATTTTGATCACCACTACTTTTTGAGGCTGAATCCATCTAATGAAACCATGGAATGAGAATAAAAAAAACCAATAAAATCAATTATAAACATGTAAGATTATCATATATCACATTTATGTGGAATGGTAGAAAAAATACCAAAAGGGGAACAAACTACAACAAACAGGGATAGAACTCACCTTGTATCAACACATATTGATGATGGAAGTCCAAGGACCAATCCCCAATAAAGGAATACAAAAAATGAATGGGAAGGGGGTTATTAGATACCTGAAACTCTAGAGTAGCTATAGTATTTAGATAATACCTGAGTCCCCCTAAAACATTTAATTCACCCTACAAAGGGGATTTTCACGACACATAATTCTTACACGTCATGTGGTATCTAGTTTCATTACTTGTTGAATGTTAATCTCACCAATCCTTTTAATCCAGAATATTTACACATCTTGAAGAACCCCAAGAAACATCCTTATCAATCCATTAACTTCACATACATGAACTTAAATCCCATTACACATCATTTATCCTCCCAACATGTAGTTTTCAACAGACAAACCCTTCCAAATTCACTCCAGGCCTCCTTAGAGAACCATATGATCTGGTAAAATAAAACAGGTCATAAAATTAATATATTATCCCTTACATTAGATTCCTATAAAATAATTATAATCCTTGATAACCCAAAATCAAACATAGAGACAAAATTAATAGGGGTCATTCGAACAAACAGCCCATGAGATACTGATTAAATATCTACCAATATAAGGAGCTCATCCACCTCGTTGGAGGAATAATTTATAACCATGAAACAAAAACATCTCTTGAATACTATCTCATGGGATTGAAATATCAAAAAACATAAATACACAACAATTAGAAGAATGAAACCATATCACAAACCATAAAGGTCAACATCTATAAAATGAAAAGAGTTACTGGAGAAGAGATAAACATCCAATAAATTAGGGTACTGAGTTGGTATTTGTTACTCATGTTTCTAGGTTATCTCTTATATTCCATCATGTCGCCACAATAAAGGAACTAATGGAATATCATTCCCACAAAACAACTTATCCTGGTAGGAAGAGATCTCCACATGCCGGTCCTCGAAGGTTTCTCCATCATCAACATCAATATCCCCCTAGTCAATGACATTGGTGTTTTAATGAACATATAAATATATATGTAAGGCATGGAAAACGTCATTTATCCAGATCATCTATGGGGGATGTGTTATCTTATTTGTTTTGTCTTCAACATGATCCAAAACCTTGAAAGTCCTATCCAACTAAGGATAAATCATACTCCCACGATCAAGCCTTCATTTCCCATGATAAGGAGTCACAATAATGAAAACAGGGTCTCTAATTTTGATCTCTTGAGGTATACTCCAATGGATGGCATATTATTTATCCTTATATTTAGATGACTTCATCCAATCCTGAATTATCTATACCATATCTATCATATTCTATACTATTTATGGATTGAGAACTACCTCCTCTCTTACCCTAGTCTAGCACAATGTAGATGGGAATGTCCAGTCATTCAAAGAATAAATTGATTTCATACATTTGGACAAGTGGAAACTATTATTTTATGAAAACATGAACAAGAAACGGTTCCTCATTTAAGAACCACTATAATATAGGACAAAGGTTTAAACTTGTCTTCTATAGTGTAGATGGTCATAATTATTTAAAGGTCCATCTCTGGATGAAATGTGTTGATAAGGAATAACTGATAACCAAATGAATTTGGGATTCCTCTCCACATACAAGAGTTAAGATTAGGATCCCTTTTAGAGCTAATATTACTTGGGTATCCATGGAGTAGAACAATCTCTTCTAAATAATTCCATGATAAATCCTCAAATTAGCTTCACTCTATGATATCTATAAAGTGGGATGATTCCATAAAACAATTCACTATCACCTATAAAGAATCCTAGCCTCCAGGACCTTGAGGTACACTTGTAATGATGTTCATCAATATGTCCCCCCACTTTCATTGGGTAAGATCTAATAGATAAAAAAACCACTGGGAAGATAGTGCTCGACCATTACCTTCTAGACGGCCAAACATGGAGGAAAAACTCTGAATCTACACACTTAAACCCAAGCCACCAAAACTGAACTCTCAAATATTGGTATATATTATTCGTTCTTGGATGTACCACCAAATTTAAACTAAGGAAATCATGGAGATCTATGTAACACATTGTTGAAGGAATATAAATCCTTTCTTGGAACAATATATGTTGGTGTCCATCCTCTAACCAACCATCAGGGAAATCAATAAAAAACATAGTTCCTCTAGACCACCACCTATGAATCCCTCACTGGGGACTCCTCCACCCTATTCACTAAAGAATACATGACAATCATGTTGAAAATAAAACCTTTTCCTCCATCCCCAATAATGTCTACATGATTTGTGGATATTTCCTCCATTACTATCATGGAATCTCTATATTTACATATGGCATCACTACATGACTTCCAACACAACACATTATCTAAACAAATTCACATTCCTAGAATATAAGAAATTAAATTTTATATTATTTCAAGAATTCAATCCACCAATGCTAAATCAAGTTCATGTAACAGATTCATAAAACATATCTTAGGATCTTATAGTCAATAAACACTACAATTTTCTTATGAATGTGGTAATTATCTACAATTTCAAGGAAAAAATAACTTCCTCTAAGTCAAGATCCAAGGTTGGAAAGTTATTCTCATGGTGATGTAAAATCTGAGCCCGTTATAAATAAAATGAACCATAATACATCATAAATTATTCCAATCCAATCTATGTAGCATCATTGAAAACATTAAGGAAAACTCCATCTTCTAGAAAACAAAGTACTGGAGCACATACCAACTTCTCCTTCAGGTACATAAAAACGATATAAAACTAGTCAATACATATGAATTCCTGATCCATTTTGGTTAAGGATATTAGGGGAGTCACAACCATAGAAAATTTTCTACGCACCTCATTTAATAGAATGAAAGACTAATAAAAATCTACCCCTCTTCCACTACATTGGTAGTTAACCAAGACACAATAACCTCCATCTTCGAAGGATCCAAAACTACTCCCTACTGGGGCACAAAATTCTCTATGAAATAGAATTCATGAGCATAGAACACACAAAATGAAATTATCCCGAATGGCGTACCATGACTAAAAACTCCCAAAATGGAAATCACATTCTATGCATGCTCATCCTACAATTCACAGTTTACAAGGATGTAATTAATGAAAACACTATAAAAGTATATAAAAATTTCTAAAAAATACATTCATCAATCCCATGAAAATATCTTGATAATTCATTATACTAAACAACATCGTAACGTTCTCCTAATGCCCATAATGAAAATGGAATACATTATTCATAACATCCTTTCTCTTCACTAGTATCTAATGATATCTACCTAGATAATCGATATTCAAGAAACAAATTACTCATTTCAGCTGATTGAATTAATCATACATCCATGTAAGAGGATAACAATACTTATTTATCAATTGTTTAATTCTATGATAATTGATACAAAGGAATAGACATCCATCGACATTCATAAAGAATAAAATACGGTCACCCCCAATGAAACACTCTTGATCGAACAAAATCTATGTAAACTTATCATTTAGTTGTAATCATTTCTCTAATAACATAGAAGGAACCAACCTATATAGAGACATCAATATTTGAGAGGCACATAGATATAGATTGATCCAAAACTCAATCTCCCATAGAGGGGGTAACACTAAAACCTCCTCTGTAAATATATCAGAGTTATTTTTTGAAACCACAGGAAACACAAACTACTAATCCACATTTAAGATCACAAATAGATCATCCATAAAATAGGAAGAGTACAGAACAAACCCTTAACCATCCAAGGGTCTCTCTCTCCTACAAGCACCACAATATTTTGATGAGTATCATAGAAAAAAACCTTCCACCTAAAGAAATCCATTGTAGACTATATCAAATAAAAATAATCCATTATAAATAAAATTTCTTGTCGTTGTAACTATGAAAATATGACATCTCACCAAGAGAGGTTCTTCTCCTGCACTAGGTCAATGTCTATATATACTTCATACAGTTTAGTTCGACATCAAACTGATATAGTCAATTCTAAGGTAACTTGAATCCTGTATACCTTAACTTCCAAATAATAGATAAGGGTAGGTTATATAATGGTGTGTGTTTCTCCTAAATAAAACATTGTGTGTACCCATGTAGAAAACAAGAAAAGCATACCTTAAAACATTTGGCTTACATGGAACTAGAAACATTAATGCATGAAGCTGACCACAACATGAAACATGACCTCTCTATCCCTACTGATGAAGAACTCCATAGCTGTAGTATTATCTATGAGGATAAGGTGCATCTCATATTAATACTATTCCCTTCCCATTAACTCCATATCCAATCTAATGATCCAAAATTTGAGCACACTTCTACTGTTATCTCATCTAAAACTGCCTCATTTTAGGGTCTTAAAGTGGAATAATAGGTGCACACTAACTGATCAGAATGGTCAGTCACTTTTTCCACTAATGATGTCAGCCTCCATATGATAAAAATGATTCTGATCCATTAGAATTTGTATGACTTCCAACTTTCCCCATAGAAATCAGAAGCTAAGTTTTAGGACCTACCCATGGATGATAGAAATGTCTTCTATCCAATCAATTAGGAACCCCATACCACAACTTTTCTTCATGAAGAATACAAAGGACTCCCCTATCAAGATGATCCAGTTCATTCCAAATTCTACTCAATGACCTCCACTCTTTGCAGAACCACGAGATTCATCTTCAGTATAAACATGTTGATGTCACACTAGATCTATTGAAGAAAATCCTCCACAAAATGCCTCACATTGGACTCCTCACCTAGAAATGGGATTGAATTATGTCACAAAAGGGTCCTGAAATGGATAAAATACTCTCACACACTAGAACTCCCCTTCTGAGTGGTATTAAGATCCTTGAAACAATATTCCTTCATGTTTAAAGAATGAAAATCTACTCGTAATTGTTCCCAGAAAATCTCCCATGTGACTTCTGAATCCTCATGATCGACATGGAATTAGACTCACCACTACCTCACTACTCCAGGAAGCATCATCAAAACCAATAAGATCCATTACTCCTTCCATGAACTGATCAAACTAGATTATGTCTCTACATCATCAAAATATTATTCTATTAATTAATTTGAAACAGATCCCACATGTCATGAACCAACCTGGGTTGACCCAGAACTGATCACCTGAGTCAATCAGCGACATGGCCTGAGAGGTGTTCTTGATCCTCCCGGGCTGGCTACAAGAGTTAGGCATCAAAAAAGTACAAATGATAATGATTTCACCAAATGAAAATAAAAAAAATCAGAAGAAAGAAAATAGAACAACAAAAAACAAATAAATGACACGAAAATGATGAACAAACAACCACAAAAACTAACCTTTCCATGTCCAAAACACCTCGTGACCCCGATGGTCACTCACCAAACCACAAACAACTCTCGCCCACAGCGAGAAAGATCAAGTCAAACCTGTAATAGAAACTAAAAACTGGAAAACACTATATGTGTGAGTATTAAA
Source organism: Viscum album (assembly GCA_963277665.1). Lineage (NCBI taxonomy): Eukaryota > Viridiplantae > Streptophyta > Magnoliopsida > Santalales > Viscaceae > Viscum > Viscum album. Next base: position 1,141,531,463 of record OY728128.1, on the reverse strand, counting down.
ACATAGTATGTGTGTCCTACAAACTATCTTCAAAATACAACCTTTAAATAAATAATTTATTAACTCTAGGTTTGAACTGAATTATATAAAATATGAGTTTCACACACACACATTCATTTCTAAAAAAAGTAATAGTCCATTGGACCTTTTCAATTTTCAAAAAAAAATATGTTTAAAAAATTAGTGCATTACATTTTAAAACATTTTTGTGAATAATTTAGAAATCCAAATTTTAGTTGTTAGTTAAAAGGAAAACCACACACAACACACAACACCGATCAAGGGCAATGGGAAAGCAGAAAACAGGGAATAATAATCGAATTAGGCCTCTAAATCATCTACCACATCCAAATAAACACTAAAGAAAACCAGGGTCGAACCTAGGTGCAACACCCCAAGCTTCCACGATAAGCTTCTCTTTGAATAAAACGGTAGCGTGTGTTGTACGCAACTTCGAGTTCTAACGCACACCACAACCAATCAAACTACCTGTTATGAATAGTAATAACCACTTTTTGAAATTTTATACATTTTATCTTTAAAAATGGACTGCATTTTTGTATTCGGAATATCAAAATTATCTTAGGGTGAATTTTGGTACTTTTTTGATAACTTTCATATTTTGATGAATAGTGAAAATTAATAAATTTTAATTAAAAACAACTTTTTTAATCGTATAATTAATAGTGATAAATTATGAATTTCAGTGGTTTTAATGTATATTTAGAATATATTTTTACCATTTAATCCAATGTTGGTAATTGGACATAACTTCACATTTAAACCAGACATAAACAAGTGTCAATCTTTTGATAGTTATTGTTTCTTAAAAACAGGCATTTTGGTTTGACAGCTGGAATTAATTTTAAATTAATTTTTTCCACTTCTATGTTTTGAATTTGGAAAAATGGATTCCATATTGGGAATCAAGATTCCCAAATTGTGTAAATAGGTAAATATTATTTTTAGATATTTTGAATAATTACTTCGGTAAATATTTTATTTACCATTGTTAAAGGTTATATCCTGTAAATAAGGGTAATCTAATAATATTATAATAATATTAAATTTCCCTAAAACATGTTATAATCCTATTGGTTGATACTTTTCTGACCATGGGATTCTTTGGGTTGATTTTGGGACCCCATGGATCCTCTAGTAAGTGATAATGACACTTTATATTATTAAAGTTAAAGTAAATACAAAAATGAAATAAGCATATATCTTTTAGAAAAACAATTTTTACATAGGGTTATATGTGTTATATTTTTGACTATAAATATTCATTATAAATATAAAAATATTTCATACATAATTGTATTTTATTTATAATTTTTAGACATTTAATAATTAAATTTATTTATGACACAATAATGATGCAGTATTTTCCATATTATTGAAAGAATCAAATTATTAGTATTATAAATGATAAAATAAATATAAATTGAATTTTTTGATGCCATAGATAAATTTTATTGGTTACTAGACATGTTTTTATTTCTTAAATTAATTTTTTTAGAATTAATAAAGTTTTTAAGTCTTTTACAAAAATCAATTATTAAATATTGTCAAAATTGAAATAAATGTGTTTTTAAACCAAATATTATATTATTAATTGATATTCTATTCCTAAAAATCTAAGGTTTAGAAAAAGGACATATATAATTATAGGTGTATCAGTAATTGACCACTCGGAGGTCTCTTAGAAGTATACAGTATGTTTATTAACCATATAATATAAAAATACTATGTGACATGGTAAATGTCAAACTATTTAACTAAGAGTTAAATATAAATGATAAGGTTAATTTAGTAACCCAAACCTGTCTAAAATCTATTGGATTAAAGGATTTAAAACCACTCCCACATTAGACTTTGAATAATATACTTTTGAGCCATTATAAACGGAATATTAATTTATTATAAATTAATACGTTTAGTTTTTCCTAAATAGCTCCTCCTCCCCCTTATAAAAGGAGACAACTTCTATCCAATTAATCATACCTTAAAAGCCTTTTGGTTCAGTAAAACCCTGACCCATTATCCTCTCAAATTCCCTCAATTAAACATAGAGGACTTCCTTTAGTCAGAAAGCCAACCCAAAGATCCCTTTTGATCAAATCAAAAGGAAGAACCCGAAGAATTGGTAATGTTTTCACTGCCCTCTTTCAAGTTCCTTTCTTCATCATCATCTTCTTTCTTTGTTATTTACATTATAAAATAATAAATATAGTATCTTATATATACTGTGATGTTATTATAAATATTGTACAACCATATTCAGTATTCTATCGATCCTTTGAATGACATGTCACCGTACGTGCGTACGTACGACTTACCGTCTCCACGTCGTGGTGTAATTGTTATTCAAAACATTATTATTTGTATGGGTATGATAATGATGTGTAATTGAATTAAATAATAAATATAACATTATAATGATTCTTTATATATGATATACCATCCAATTATATATTATTTTAATATCAAAATAATGATATTGTCTCTCTTGCGTACGTACGGACTACTATCTCCACGAACGCAATGAAATTCATTCCCCATTGCATCCATTCAATTATAATTTCATTTGATGATTAAAAATAATGTTTAATTAATTGATAACATTCAGGATTTGAGTAAGATACAACCTATCCATAACAAACAAGGCTTATGTAACAAAACATATCAAAGAAAAATGAATCTGTTAACACTCGAAACGATGATAATACTAAGATATTATTAATAAATAAATGTTAAAAGATCATATATGATATCATATTAATTTATATGATTCTAGAATAATTTAATCATCATCATATCACCATTATTAAGGTGTTTAACCTACCCTCGACAAAGGAAAAGTACATGGTAAGGGTGTATTTCACAATCTCTTCATTATCCGAGGTTGTTTATACGTAATTATATATCGGGACCTCTTTATCATCGACATCCATGATTCTTAAACATTTATTTTAAATCATTCTTACTATTTTACAGACTATGGGATAAAGTCATTTATACCCTTGTTTGACCTTTTATAACATGTTTATAAAGTAATATTTTCATCGTTTTCCAAACAAGGTCCTTCTTAACCTTTTCAACAAAATTAAGGTAAGAATGCCTTTTTTTAACTTATACGGAGGGTGCAGCTATTTTCTGTCTTTATAAAATCGTCGAAGATTCCATTACAAGATTATAAGAATATTTTCAATGTAAATATTTTATTTTATAATTATGTGACTCTTAAATGATTTCAAAAAAGAGATATTTCTCTCTAATAGTTTTGATTTCATCTATGTCAACATAATTTTAAATGTTTTAAAGATTTATTCTTCTAAACCATTCTCATTAATGTCCAGGTTTGCAAAATGGTTTTAAGGATTTATTTAAATGGACATGAATGTTTTAAATTGTTAACTACTTTAAAAAGTTTCAAAGTGGTATGGGACACTTTGATTCAAAAATGTATTTAAATTTCTTCCTTTCTAAATTGTGTGACTTTTAAATGTTTTCATGAAAATGAATATTTCAATCAAAGAGTTTTAAAAATCATTTCCATCTATGTCAAATCCTTTAATGTATTTTAAACTTGTTTTGATGTTTATTTATTCTGATACAAAACTTTCATATTGTATTTAAGGTTTTACGATATGTTTGACTATGGATGTGTTATTTTTAAATCATTCGTGGTTTATGGTTAAAGTATTGAAATTTCATGTCCTATTTCTTATATGAATGTTTATGTTATGTTTCAACCATTTTATATGAGGAATGTATTGGACATAGTAAGTGATGGGTGGAGCCCTCTATAGCTCCTTGATGCATTGGTAAGTCTCATGAGACAACTAGACATTGAATTGGTCGAGACCCATTCCCAATTTTGATATATGGTTTTGGCCGAGGCCTTAATCATTTTTAGACATCTTGGCGGAGGCCTTAACAAAATGTTTCAGAATGTCCAGCATTATACATTTCCTAATTATGAAAATAATATTGATGGTTCATGTCATTATTCGACTAGTATAATATCTATGTGAATAAGTAAATGGCATTACTTCATTTTATTTTTTCCATATTATGCTGAAGTTCAAGTTTAAAAGGCTTTGGTTTTAGTTATACATTGCCTTAAATGTTTATGCTTATTTATTAATGTTTCCACTATATTGTTATCCTTACTATGTATCTGAGCTCACCCCTTTATATTTTTTATTTTTCCCAGGATTCCAAGAAGTCTATTGTGACTGATATACCGGGTTAAGCCAAGGGAATAATGGCGTTCATAAAGGATTATTTATGTTGTTTGTATGTTAAGAAGTGTAATGTAACATTCATGTATGTAATCTATTTTCCAACACTACTAAACTGATCGGTCTTTCGGGACATGATTCCTTGTGATCATGCTACTGTTATGTAATAATGCACCGACTCTGGGTAACTGGGGTCAGGGCGTTACGGTTGGTATCATAGGAAGTTTAGCAATAACATTGGAAACTAGATTTAGATAAATTCTGATTTAAGCACATAGACCTAAGATAGACTTTGAGGCTTAGTATAGAATAACTTACTAGAATTTTGTTATTGTATTGATTTTGTGAGTTTTCCATGTAATACATCCCTGTCTGGATATGAGTAGGTAGAGGCGGCTCTAGCATAGATGTACCTAGGGGTAAAACTTGAAAACACTACTTTGAGCTAGACTTGAACGGGAACTGCTGCACGAAAATGGGCCTTTCTTCACTCTCGGTTATGACACTCCTGGGGGATATGCTTAGGATAATTCTCATTTTCTTTACAAACCATTATGAAGGGCTTATGAGTATATACTTAATCAAAAAAGACATTTTTATTATTATGGATTATATCGATAAACTTTTTAGTTTATGTTAAGTGTTTTAAAAGTTTGGGATTAGGTATTTCTATTCACAAACTAATCTAGTGTATTCTATTGTTTAGAAATGGTGCCTCGTAGAAGGAATGAAAACTCCAGCAATACGCATGATCCAAAGAGTAAGAATGATCATATTATTCATGGTCTTAAGCCATAATTTCGAAGGGAAATAGTCTCCCAAGTATTATCATCAAATGAAGAAATAGTATAATGTGTTGATAAGATAAGTAAAGAGTTCTCGACGTCCTATGGATTCTAAGGGAAGACAGAGAAGAAAACGATGGTATAGAGAAAAACAGATAATGGGAATAAGGTAAAAAAGGATTTTCCCATATCTGATAATTGTGGAAAGAATCACCTTGGAAAATGCTTGAAGGGAATCGGAGTATGTTATAAGTGTGGAGAAAAAGGACACCACGATGACGATTGCGAGGGTAAGAAAAAGGTTTCAAATGTATAATGCTTCATCTGCAAGGAGTGGGGACACTATGTGAATCAATGTTCAAATCATCAGAGTATTCCCCAAATGATGTTATTGGATAATAATAAAGTTACGATACAACCACATATGAAAAGGATTGACTAGTGTTCTTTTGTTGTTATTAAATAATTATTTCATTTGAGTGTTGTATCAATGATGTACTAGTTATATGAATTATGGAGATAAATAAGGATTGTACTCAGTACTATTTCATTAAGGATTTGATATTATATGCTACTATGAAAACTGACTCAACAACAAGTTAAACTTTTTTTAAAATATACATGTTTTAAGGAAAGGTTATCCTTAATATGGTCTTGATACTAAGGTAGTAATTTTGGAATAAGATATGGTTGATTTGGATAAATTATATTGGTTATTCTTTACTTCCTTGGAACTGGTTAATATTTTGTTTATTTCATTATTATTGGAATATTCAAAAAAATTGGATATAAGGAATATATACAGTATTCTATAAGAAATAAGGGAGCATGAATGTAATCAATAATGGTTTTATGGTAATTCAGGATGTTACCATGTTTTAAAATAATACATGCTGAAGGTGTTCACTAGTTATTACATGGAAAAAAGGGATATTCATTGTATTTACATTCCTTATAAATTTTAGACTATGAGTTTGGACAGAAGTATTTTGGATAATTCTAGTTTGATATTATTTTCGGATTTCCATAAAAGGACAACCCGGAGGTCGGGCGGCAACCCGTCGCATCTGGCAAGGCTGTGAGACTTGAACCCTCAACCGAAGGGCGAAAATTGTGTATCTCCTATCACTGGACCAAGTGATGTCTTCGATTGAATAATGTAGTCTTTTTTTAAAAACTTATGGTATATGAATTATAAATTCACTTTTTTGAACCCTATATGAATAGGATAAATAGAATATTATTTTTAAGTTCTATTATATTTTAGAGTGAAATATGAGTTTGTGGTAGAAATTTGTTAAAGGATGGGAATCTACTTCTCAAGTATATATTTTTATTCTTCTCTTATTCTATGAAGAAATTAATTATTATACTATAGTGAAGGGACCTTAAAACCAAAAATATGTTATCCTAATACCATATGTTTTATTGAACCAATGGTATTTTAAATTATCATAGATTGATGAATTTAAGGCCCTAAATTTTACACTTGTTTGTGATTGATGACCTCTATAAATACGTATAAATATTTATGTTTTCCTCCAATTATATGTCTCTAATTTACACCAACGTTCTCCTAATCGAGATCAAAATTTGGTGGTGACCCTTTCATTTCACTTTTCCTCTTATTAAGACTAAATTTTATTAACCTAATTTCCGATGTGGGTTTTCCAAAGGTATTTTCTATTTTCAACCTTTAATTTATGAAAAATAATTTCAAATTGAGAGGATTAAATTTATTGAAGGATGGGAGAATGTAACACCACAATCTTCCATGATAATCTTCTCATTGAATAAAACAGTTGCGTGTGTTGTACGCAACTTCGAATTCTAACACACACCACAACCAATCAAACTAGCCATTATGAATAGTAATACCCACTTTTTGAAATTTTATAAATTTTCTCTTTCAAAATGGACTTCATTTTTTGGATTTGGAATATCGAAATTAGCTTAGGAAGAATTTTGGTACTTTTCTGATAACTTTCATATTTTGATGAATAGTGAAAATTACTAAATTTTAAATAAAAACAACTTTTTTCATTGAAATATTTAATAGTGATAAATTATGAATTTGAGTGGATTTAAAGTATATTTAGAAATTATTTATACCATTTAATCTATTTTTGATCATTGTACATAATTTCACATTTAAAACAGACATAAACAACTGTCAATATTTTTGTAGTTATTGTTGCTTAAAAACACACTTTTTGTTTTGACAGCGGGAATTAATTTTAAATTAATTTCTCCCACTTATATGTTTCGAATTTGGAAAAATGGATTCTATATTTGGAATCAGTATTCAAAAATTGTGTAAATAGGTAACTCTTATTTTTAGACATTTTCAATAATTACTTTGGTAAATATTTTATTTACCATGGTTAAAAGGTAAATCCGGCAAATAAGGGTAAACAAATAATATTAAATTACCTTAAAACGTTTCCTAACCCTATTGGTTGATACATTTCTGACCATGGGTATATTTGTGTTGATTTTGGGACCCCATGGATCAACAAGTAAGTGATAATGACACTTTATATTAAAAGAGTTAAAGTAAATACAAAAATGACATAAGCATATATCTTTTAGAAAAACAATTTTTACATAGAGTTATATGTGTTATATTTTAGACTATAAATTCTCATTAGAAAGCTAAAAATGTTTCCAACATAATGGTATTTTATTTATAATTTTTCTACATTGAATAATTAAATTTATTTATGACACAATAATAATGCAGTATTTTCCATATTAATGAATGAATCAAATTATTATTATTATAAATGTTAAAATAAATACAATTTTAATGTTTTGATGCCATACAAGAATTTTATTGGTTAACATAACATGTTATGATTACTAAAATGAATCTTCTTCTAATTAATAATGTTGTTAAGACTTTATCCGAAATTAATTTTTAAATATTGTCAAAATTGACAAAAATGAGTTTTTAAAACACATTTTATATTATTAATTGATATTCTATTATTAAAAATATAAGGATCGAAAAAAGGACTTATATAATGATATTTTTATCATTAATGGACCACTTAGAGGTCTCTTGTAAGTATATGGTAAGTTTAGTAACCATATAATATAAAAATACAAAGTGACATGGTAAATGTCAAACTATTTAACTAAGTGTTAAATATAAATGATATGGTTAATATAGTGACCCAAACCTATCTAAAATCTATTGGATGAAAGGATTTAGACCCATTACCACCTTATACTTTGAATAATAAAATTTTGAGCCATTATAAAACGAATATAAATTTATCATAAATTAATACTTTATGTTTTTCCTAAAGATCCCCTCCTCCCCCTTATAAAAGGACTCCACTTATAACCAATTATTAATACCTTCAAAACATTTTGGTTCGACCAAACCCTGCCCAATTATCCTCTAAAATTCCCTAAATTCAATATAGAGGCCTTACTTTAGTCATAAAGCCAACCTATAGATTCCTTTTGATCAAATTAAAAGTAATAACCCGAAGAACATGTAACGTTTTCACCACCCACTTTCAAGTTTTTTACTTCTTCAACTTCCTCTTTCATTGTTATTTCCATTATAAAATAATAGATCCAGTATCTTCTATATAATTTGATGTTATTATAAATATGGTACAACCATATTTAGTATTATATCCATCCATTGAATGACATGTCACCATACGTGCGTACTTACGGCTTACCGTCTCCATGTCGTGGTGTAATTTTTTATTCAAAACATTATTATTTGGATGGGTATGATAATGATGTGTAATTGACATAACTAATAAATATAACATCATAATAATTCTTTATATATTATATACCATCCAATTATATATTATTTTAATATCAAAAGAATTATATTGATGCTCATGTGTACGTACGGACTACCGTCTCCACGAATGCGATGAGATTCATTCCCCATCGTATCCATTCAAGTATAATTCTCATGTGATGATTAAAAATAATGTTTAAGGACTTGATATAATTCTGGATCTGAATAAGATACAACCTATCTATAACAAACAAGTCTTATGTAACAAAACATATCAAAGAAAAACAGATCTGTTAACACCCGAAACAACGATAATACTAAGATATTATTAACAAAGCAATGTTAAGAGATCATATATTATATCATATTAGTGTATATTATTCTTGAATAATTTAATAAAAATAATTTCACCATTATACATAAGGTTAACTACCCTCGAAAATGGAAAAGTACAAGGTAAGGGTTTATTTTAAAATCTCTTCATTATCCGATGTTGTTTATACGTAATTATCTTCTGGGACCTCTTTATCATCCACATCCATGATTCTTAAAAATGTATTTCAAATCATTCTTACTATTTTTCAGAATATGAGTTAAAGTCATTTATACCCTTGTTTGACCTTTTATAAGATTTTTATAAAGGAATTTTTCTGTCGTTTTCCAAACAATGGACTTTTTAACCTATTCGACAAAATTAAGGTAAGAAAGCATTTTTTATCTTATACGTCGGGTGCAGCTATTTTCTGCCATTATAAAATCGTCGAAGCTTCCCTTACAAGTTTATAAGAATATTTTCAAAGTAAATGTTTTCTTTTATAATTATGTGACTCTTAAATGATTTAAAAAAACTATATTTCTCAAAAATAGTTTTGATTTCATCTATGTCAACATCATTTTAAATGTTTTAAAGATTTATTCTTCTAAACCATTCTAATTAATGTCCATGTTCGGAAAATGGTTTAAAAGATTTATTTAAATGGACATGAATATTTTAAAATGATAATTACTTAAAAAAATTTCAAAGTGGTATGGGACACTTTGATTCAAAAATGTATTTAAATGTCTTCCTTTCTAAATTGTGTGACTTTTAAATGTTTTCAGGAAAAGGGATATTTCAATCAAAGAGTTTTACAAATCATTTACATCTATGTCAAATCCTTTAATGGATTTTAATCTTGTTATGATGTTTATTTATTATGATACAAAACTTCCATATTGTATTAAAGGTTTTGTTATATTTTTGACTATGGATGTGTTATTTTTATACCATTCATGGTTTATGGTTATAGTATTGACATTTTGTATCCTAGTTCATATACGAATGTTTATGTTATTTTTCAAACTTTTCTTATGAGGAATGTATTGGACACAATAAGTGATGGGTGGATCCTACTATAGCTCCTTGATGCATTGTTAGGTCTCATGAGACAACTAGACGTGGAATTGGTCGAGGCCCTTTCCCAATTTTTATATATGGTTTTGGCTGAGGCCTTAATCATTTTTAGAAGTCTTGGACGAGGCCTTTAAAAAATGTTTCAGAATGTTTGGCATTATCAATTTCCTAATTATGAAAATAATATTGATGGTTCATGTGATTATTAGACTAGTAGAATATTTATGTGAATAAGTAAATGGAATTACTTCATTTTATTTTTTCCATATTATGCTGAAGTTCAATTTTAAAAGGCTTTTGTTTTAGTTATACATTGCCTTAAATGTTTATGATTATTTATGAAAGTTTCCGCTGTATTGATATACTTTATGAGCATCTGAGCTCACCCCTTTCTATGTTTTATTTTCCCCAGGATTCCAAGAAATGTATTGTGATTTATATGCAGGGTTAAACCAAGGGAATAATGGTGTTCGTGAAGCATTATTTATGTTGTTTTGTATGTTAATAACTTTAATGTAACATTCATTTATGTAATCTATTTTCCAAGACTGATAATCTGATCAGTATTTCGGGACTTGATTCCTTGTGATCATACCAATGTTATGTAATAATACACTGGCTCTGGGTAACTGAGGTCGGGGCATTACACTAGGATCTCGTGAACAAACCACAATGTACTATGAATGTGACTCATCCTGAAGGCATGTCGACTCTCGATGATGTCATAATTCGCAAACGCTCGGTATCACCCTACCTACCCAAACCAAGGGTCCCAATCCCCTAGTAGAGTGTAATTTGTACTAAAGGCCACTAGCCAGTGCGTAATCTAAACCTGTGCAGCAATCGTTATTAGAATATTCACTTACTAAGCCAGGTTCCCATGTCAACACGTATAATAAACAGGAAATGGTTGACTCAAAAAAGTCAATCAAGTAGCACATACATCACACAAAAATCATATAGTAAATGTACACCAAATATCACCCATGAGTCACCCCAAAGAGAGTTTTCCAAAATAATTTATTTTATTAAAGGGCCAAATGGGCCTTCACTAGTTTTAATGAAAATGATCATTTCTCTATAAAACTAAAACACGTGTTCACACTCTAAAAAAATCATTTATCAATAAACCAAAACTACATTTTAAATTTCGTGAATTATATTTAAAGTCCAAATGGGCATTATTTCACTACTGGGTGTCCATTCATCATTAAAATATTTCAAGTGCTGTGTATAAAATAAACAGCTCTTTTTACACCAAATAATCAATTAAAATCTCATTATATTATATTATTTCCCATTTATTATAAATAAAAAAATATCAAGAAATTAATAAATTCTGAATTTAATGGTGAGTGCAGTGGGGGACCTCCCGCGGCTCACAGTCCAAACACAATGGTTCATCGTGCCTCACACAAACACACAAGCGTGCACAAGATGACATTTGCCGTTTCTCAGAATTAACAATCCTATGTGCTGGAACAAACACACAACAACTAAAAAACCATAACCACTGACTTAAGACATTCCAAATGAACATACAGTGTAACAAAAATGGTGAAATGTTTTCAAAACATACATCTCACCATTTGAACTATTTAATAATCCACTTTAAAATTCAAAAAGATGTTTATAAAAACCAAATCATTCCATAATAAATCACTAATCCTTTTATAGAGTCACCCAGATCATTTAGAGAAAAACACATAGTGTGTGCAACATGGAAAAAACGTACCACACACTAGAATCCCCCTTTAAAAATTATACGCACCTCAAAAAATACATCCAAAACATGATTTTCACCATTCCTTTTATTTAATAATTCTTTTAATGAATTTTAAAATAATTTTTTAAAAGGTAACTCATGACATCATGCACAAAACCCATCCAAAATCCACTTTTATGATCAAACACCCACCCACAACATACCAAAATAGAATACGCATGACTTGAACAGTCCAACAAACCAAAAGAACAATTTCGTGGAAATCTATTGAACAATACAAATTTGGTTTTCATCAAAATGCACCATACTTCCCATAAACATGGTACAAAGTATCAAACCTAACTAAAATATTTTAAGAACTAAGTTCACACTAAATAATTTAATCACAATACACACTAAAGTAATTAATTAATATTCAAGCAATGAAAAACCCAGGAAATAAAATTATTTCAAAATATAGAGGAAAGTGCAAAGAGATCCTACCCCAATCATTGGGATGACTTTCCAAAACCAGTGCAAAAACAAATTCTCCCCAATAATGCAAGCTCAGAATGTTGAAACCAACATACACAATGATATTTAACACAAATATTTTTAGATTTAACCCAAAAACATAAACCCTAGCATCTAGGATTTGGATAACATGAAAAATACACCAAAGTAGGAGCACAAAACGATGAACCCTCAAAGAAAAATCTAACTAAACTCTAACGAAAGGGTAGATGAGAGGTTGTCACCAAAAGGGGGATGTGTGGCTGGACAAGGGTGTGACGATTGGGTGTGGATCGGCTAGGAGGAAACGTGACGGCAGATGAAGAGTGAGCAGCACAGGTTTGAGGGTCCGCGGCCAAACAGGGTGTGCGCTAGTGGGGGGGGGCTCGATCAGGTGTTCTGTTTGCACCAGAATAGGAGGCGACACCGAGCAGATCTCTGAGGTGGACGGTAGTGGCGTGGAACGAGATTAGAAGGCGGAGGGCAGGACAAAAAGTGGCTAGAGAGCGGTGGCCCGGTGTCCTGAGGAGGCGAGGGTGGAGGGCAACGACATTTAGGGAGGGAAGAGGTGCTAGTAAGGAGGGTGATGCGGGGAGAGTGATGCAGGAGGGTGCATCACGTGGGTGGAAAAGGAGAATAGAGAGATGGGAGAGGAGGTTGGCTGAGTGAGAAGAGAGAAGGAAAATACAAGGGGGCCACTAGGGTTAGAGAGGGAAAAAATAAATAAAAAAAAGAAAAAAATTGAAAAAAATAGATAAGGAAACTAAAATAATAAAGAAAAAAACAATAATTATAATAATAATAATAAATAACTACAACTTTTATACATACTAATGATAACCCTAATAATATTAATATTAATAATACACCAAATAATAAGCACTACATTAATAACAATAATGAAATGATAACAATACTAACTTTAATAATAATAACTCTTTAATAATAATCCAATATTATTTACCTAACTTTTAATTTTAATTATTTTCTCTTCAACTCATTTAATTCATTTTTATTTGTCCGACTCAAACTCCGCAACCATGCGGTACTCGGGCTGACTACAAGACTTCCACTAGCCGTGTGGTGCCTGTGCACCATCCTAAAGTAATAATAATAATAATAATAATAATAAAGTATTATTAATAATAATATTAATAAGAATAATAATAATCTTATCGATAAAATATATATAATATAGATATTCAGTTCACTTTAATAATAATAATAAAATTATTAACAACAATATATAAAATATCAAAATACAAAAGTTTCTCATTTTAATTTTCTGAAGATAAGCGGGCCATGTCGTTGCATGGGTGAAGCCGCGCGTGTTATCAAAAACGTGCTCTGCACAGGCACTCAGCAATGTCATCAAAAAAATGCCTGTTTTTTGAACATAACTCAGAAGATTTTGGTCTGGGACTCAACCCAAACCCAAAATAAAAATTACAAGTCATTGAAAATTTTAAAATAAAATAAAATATAGGTCAGGGTGTGGCACCACATTCATCCTCAGAATCTTAAACACAAACACTCAGAGTTTCCTCCACCAAGTGTCATCACTTTTGACATCTAAAATACTATGATCTACTGCAAATCCTCATAAAAATAATCATCATGAACATGAGGATGACATTGACTCGGAGAAATTCCTGAAAGTAAAAAAAATTAATTCTTCTAAAACTGTAATATTGAATATTTAACATCAAATTTTTTTTTATTTTATTATCTTATTACGGTTTTAACTTATCCCATGGTCTGACCATTTCAAAAAAAATGACGCAAATAAGAATGATGCATGATAATTTCCTTTCTCTCTAACCTGCAACCAATATCTCTTTACTTAGTAGGATTACAAAACAAAACTTTTAGTGTATTAGATCATAGGTGGTCAAAAATTATCATGTATTAGATTGTCTCATTTGATTAAATCAATGAAAAAATTTAGATAACAATTTTCCCCTACCATCCCACAATTCCTCACCTATGCCTAACTCCAAACTTCATCCTATCCCTCAAAATGAGTCCTTGATACCACACTGTAATGACCCCCTCCCAACAAAGATACCTTAATGTGGGGAGAAAGGTAGGGGTTACATGAGTCATACCTCCAGTAAGTCTTGAGTTGGTGACTTTCACTGAGGGTATAATAAACATGCATAGGGGATGAATTAACATCTAATTAAAACATGTAGTATAGAGATAAAATAAGATTAAAAAACCCCACTTAGACATATATATAAACCAACCTCAAGTGAATACATGAAACTTCATATATTACTGAGTAATTGAATAGAAAACTACAAGAACCCAAAATGGTAAAGACGATAGTGCCCACAAATCCCAACATCTCTTATAAAACCATGAGCTAATAATATCCATAATGATCTCTAATATTCTTCAGCTTACATGGAAAATTGTTTATATATATGTATATATGGTGATCATAATAGTATACTCAATAAGATCCTCCCCTAAAGCATCCCATTCAAAACCTAATGAAATCATGCTAAAGAATAGTGAACAACATTCAATCTAACTCACCACCTAAACAAGTACACTAATTTAGAAGCCTTTTAATGTTTAACTTTCACCATGTATAATATATGAGATAGAATATAGTATAATAATCAAACATCAAAGGTACCCCACTCCCTCCTCCCCATTGGTTTTCCACCCTACCACAACACAACACATCCTAAGCTATCAATCTCTAAAATAAGCTTTCCCAAAGACACTTGAGAAATGCCTCAAAAGAAGAACCATGTGCATACCATTGTTACATAACCCCCATAAACATAACTATATATAGTAACCAATTTGTTTTTAAGATCCACTGTATCCTATATGATGGGTATCATATATTTGGTATTATAACTATAGCCATTACAGTCCATACACTGAGTAAGTACCTCAATACATCATATCATATACCCGTTATAACTATAATAATATTTTGTATACAATAAATAGTAATACATGTGTGTGAAATGACTATAAGATTTCATAAACCTCCATACAGATATATGTAAAAACTTAACACCATGCATACAATACATTTAACTACCATGGGAAGAGAGAGAGAGAGAAGCTAAAGTCTATAGTGTGTCATTTATTTTCCCAAATGGATGTTGTGGAGACATCCTCTCATAATCCACTTGGTTTTAGTTTCCCAAACTGACATATATGATGAAGAGTATGAAATAACTGAATATATAGGATATAATATAGCTCACAACCACACTATGGGAATAACCTATTCTTATAGACAACTACAACCAATGTCACCTGGACTCCCATAGTGCACTAATAAGACTATATATCCTATAAGAATACATGTATATAAAAGTTCTATAAAAAATTAATTCCTTTTTACGAAAATCACTTTATGTTAATTTAAGTATTATCCATTAATTAAATATTAAAATTATTCCACATTAAATCAAATTAACCATCATATTACCATCCACGTCGTCAATGAATAACACAAAAGAAGTCCACGATTTATCAACATTAATTACTTTTATCATTTTAATTCCATAAAAAATAACCCAATGGGTAATGAATTACTTATTCACTATTAAAATCAATCCATATCATGGTAGTCTAGGTAAACCAGCCTAGTGCACCACAAAGATGAATCCAGAAACCAAGCATATCCAACATCCTTATGCATTGGGGAAATGAATGAACATAAATCATGTAACCCAACCATTGACCATTTAGCATATTCATAAGTGATAATAACCACTCTCAACCCCACAAAAATGGGTATTGAAACCATTAACCCATTCCTTCACCTATGATTCCATCCCAAACACACTCATATTTATCCTAATGCATTTCAATATCACAGGTGTCAACTTCTACTGCATCATCGATGCATACCAACCTCACCACACAATAGCCATCCTAGGATCATCCATCCCAGGATCAAGTCACATCTAGGCCTCCCCACCCCACATCACATTATCCTTACCATGCCCAAATATATTAGGATCATATCATATTATTCATAATTATATCAAATCATAAAATTAGCAGGAACAATCAAGTATAATCAATAGGGTAACATTCCCCTCAAAAAAGACATTTAAACATCACATTTAAACATTCTCTCACAACTCTAAAAAATGTGCAGGGCCTTCTCAAAAAGATGAGAGCCACATATGCTAAAAAATTATATTTATCAAACAATTGGTTCTTATTCTATCTTAAATTAATCTATCCATTTATCATATTTTTCAACTTCCAAAAACCTAATTTAACTAGCTATAACAAGATACAAAATAGAAACCATTATCTTTGCATTTATTATGGTTTCAAAAACAAATAGAAGTACCATTCTCAATTAACATGATTTTTTATTATTATTAACATAACAAAAAAAATACTTTTATATTAAATATAAATTAAATCAATCACCTAGAAGTTAATTTTCTATTATACATTCATTTTTCATAAAAAAATTTATCATCAAATTATATCAACCACCAGTTTTCAAACATGCCTCTTATTTAATTTATTATTCAAATTAAGTATCTTTTAATTTTAGACTTGTATTATTTATCAATTTCATATTCTAATACATGCATAAGAACATTCTAAAAATCATAGCATATATATCTCACTATCTATAAAATCACGAGGAAAAAATCTATCAAATTACAAATAAACCAAAAATTCAACATGTGATCACAAATAAATTCTATTGTAAAGACCCCAAACCTAGTATCTTGGAGCCAATACCTTAATTTAAAACATTGGTATGATTTCAAGTAAGTCCTTACCAAAGTGTGATTGAACTCACAAATTAGAGTGGGAGGTTAAAGACTCAACCACTGGTTGATAGTAGTTCAGCCTTCGCAAATCACATCAAAGGATTGAGGAACCAATATTGTGTTGTGGGGACCGGTTCTTCGCGAAGCTATTTGAGGGTGTATAGCACCTGTATTTGGATTTCGGGTTATCTTTTTTGTAGAGACATGAATACTTGAGGAGCTATTATTTCTCTTCATGAAGTGATGTGAAGAGATTCTTTGTTTTTCAAAAACATGAGCTCCCAGGAATAAGGGATAATCTACATTCTTCGTCTCGGTGTCCCCCTTTAAGAGGTGAGGGAGGTTCCTCTTCCGCATTCACAAACTATGTGAGAGGCCATATGGTTCGTGGTTTTAATTCTTTGTATTTCTAGGGTTTTGAAAATATTTAAACCCACGAGTGAGGATATGTTGTGATCCTTGATTTGTTTCCTATTCGAACTCAAGATCTTATCATCGTGCATGGAGTTAAGATCGCATGCACAATTCTCATGCATTTATCATGATTGACCCCATGTGGCCTCGACAACTCCATTTTCCTTATCAAAACCTTCTTCCTCAAGATTTCACATGCATGTAAGACGTAGATTTCATGAATGGTCTCAGTTCAATCACAAGACACTTCTTCAATGGATAAAGATCATCCATTGGGGTCGGTATTCATCCTCTATGAAAGCAGTGTTTCCGGTGGGTAGCAGGGGCATCAAGATGTTAAAGACGATTGCGTGGGATGGATCGAATTCCAAAGGAGGATCAAATATCCCTTGGCCAAATTGATGTGGTACGAGATCAAATGAGTGGTAACGACTTGGATGATCGAATGTCGCAGCTGATCGGACGGTCGACTGAGATGCGAGATAAAATGAGGGGATGAGATTACATTCACTTTTTTAAAATTTTGTCCCACATCGAAATGGAGATGTGGGAGAGGTTTAGTTTATCAATAAAGACTTCTCATCATTAGTTTAAAATTCTTCTCTTCTCCCTCCTGTACTGCCCCACACTGGTTCTCTGTGGGCACGCTCTTAGCGTCCACACTGCCTCCTTGGGCACACACATAGTTCCCACTATGCCCATGTGCATATGTTTCATCATGCATGGTGGCATGCCCTATGCTTCCACTGCTACTTTCGAGCCAATCTTCGGCATGGATTCCCCATGTGTGTGGTTGACCCATAGTGGCCCCGCACATTCCGTGGGTTGAATGCTGGCCAGCTAGCTTAAGAGTTTGACCAAATTTTTATAAACCAAAAATAATCTTTCTAAGTGAAATTCCTGGCCGTATTAAAATATGTGCATGGCCACCTCAAATTTGAATCCTCTTCTTAAAAATTATTCTCCTATACATTTCTTTTTGTGTTATCAAATCCAATGTACTTCATTCATCTTTAAAGGAATGATACTTCAATGGTGAAAACAATATGTCACAAATGATAGAAGTTCATTGAATATTCAAGATCAACGAATCAATACTTTGATATCCATTCTCCATTTAACTTAGGTTGGTGTCTTTAAGAATCACTGAAATTCATTGACATCATTGAAAAAAATACAACTCAATTACTATATTTGTCCCAAAAATATCCCTATTTGAATTTGTTGTAAATACCCAAAGTTTTTCTACTAAATGAATGTGTCAATGTGAGACTTCAATTATTTCACTCTCTTAAACATTCATTTTTCTTCTCTCCCGCTTATTTACAATATATAAAAAGTTCATTGTACAGTGGGTATCATTTAATACTTAAGAAATGTTATATAAATCATTTTACTCAAATCTACTTGAGAAATGCTCGTTGTATAAAATCAGAGGATTCGATTTAGACAAAAAATCTATCTATTACCCTCTGAATATGACACCTCATGAGATGATAACTCATGTACTTATCATCAATGTATTTCCACATGCATTACAGGCTTAGGGTAATAAGTTTGATATTAAATTATCTACCTAAAACACATGAACTCTCACCAATAAAAGGATCGAAACATTAAAGTGTGATTGGAAGGATAATTGGCCTTGGGAAACATTTACTCATCTTATGTCACTGATTAATTTTTTTACTTCCCCTTTGTAGAATGATGTTTATTTTGTGTAATGAATGATGAGAGATTTTGAAATAACATACCTTTTAGAGTGAAATGATCTTCATAGTAATTGAATTTTATACCAAATGATGTTGATATTGATTGAGATAATGATTTTGGTAGCTTCTTCATATGTCTCTCCCTCAAGGGAACACTTCTAATAATTGAATCCCAGGTTCACCCCCTGAGATATTGCCTCACCTTAAATTACATGTATGATACGAGGAAATACAATACACAAAGATTTAAGGGAATAAGGTGGTTCATTCTTGATCCGTGAATGTGAACACCAAGGTAGAGATGATTTTCTCTACCCAGATGCTCTATTCTTCACACTGTCAAAACTGATATTCAATGCCGATTGTGATTGTGTAGACCACAATATTTCTTCCATATATTTGTGTGTGAATATTCTATCCTGAAGGGCTTTCAAAGCACTATAATACCCTGGTGCAACATTCATCTTTTTTTGAGGAATTATTTTTAGGTTGGAGTAAATTCAAAGTATCATCTAACAGTGTGACCAGCCTTGTTGCACCATACATACATAATTTCATTTCCTTCAAGTAGAATCTGATTTTTGTTTTTAGAACTGGCCGTAGCATGTGATCTAATTTTCTTATCATCTTTGGGTACCTTTTGAAATGAACATGCATCATTCATGTGGCCACTCCAATTTCATACATCACAGATGTTATCTAACAATACTATTTTTTCAGTATACAGATGCTTTTGGGTCTATGGATGTTGCTTCTTCTTCTCTGGATTTCTCCCCCTTGAGATGGGATTTCTCTATGCTTTTACATTTAAGGAATTGTACCAACAATCCGGTGCACATTGACCAAATCTATTACAACACCACCATTGACCAACAAACCATGACTTCTTTCCATATTATCTATAAGGTTGTTGAATCCTTTTCTTGGTATGTTGTGATTTATGTAGGGAGCTATCTTCCAAAAAATTTCCCTTATCCACCATATCCATGGTGGTAGATTTATTCTCATTCATATTCGTCCATACTTGTTTAGAATTTTTCTTCAAACCTACAATTTTTGTAGAAGAAATTTTAAAAACATTAGTACAAGTTGGCACAGATGGTACATTTACTTTATTAGCTTCTTGTGATAGATCAATGAGTGAAGCCATGATATTATTATCCCATGTTGGAGGTGTTTTGAAAGTAGAATCCTCTAGTGATCATTGAGTACTAGAAGAAACTATTTATTTATTTTGTGGAGACTCAATATGTGTCTTCTCAAGATTGGTCACCTCAGCTTACAATTCATGAAATCTCATATTGATGATGACTTCTAGGTCATCAATCATAGTCATCTCCTCTTCAGAAGACTTATTTAATCTTTCTACTTCATCTTCATGCATCCTTACTTTGTTTTGTATCAAAGTGTCATGTTATTTGATATTCTTGTAGTATTCTTAAAAATATAACTCCTTGACTTCATTTATCTTTTTCATCTCATCTTCAAGTGCATGGATCTTATCTTCCAGAGTTTTGTTGAATCCCTCCTTTTCTTTGACATATTTGAGCCACTTTGAAGAACATACATCAAATCCCCTCTTTGTTGCATCAAAGGCTCCAGCCTATTTGGAGATCTTTAAACATTCATCAATTGTTTGACTGTAATCATTTCTCCAGAACATCGATTTCTTCATCTAGGTGAGTGATATTTTCTAGATTACATTGAAATACTCCACAAACCAGGGTTGTACTTTCTTTAGGAACACCATTAAGAATCATTCTTAATATTTTGAATGATATTTCTTAAGGTGTTGCATATTGATCATCACCACATGTGCTAGCATTTTCATCATGAGAATAATTTCCAAAAGTACCAACACATACCACTTTATCAGTTGAGGTAGGAAGGGTTTTCATCTTCATGGTGGGGATATGATCCACCTTCTCATTACAGTCCAAATCTGGTTTGTCTTAAATGTCATCCAGATATGGAGAACCAGATGCTTACTCTTCTTTAGATACATGGGACTTCTTCTTCAACTTTATATTCTCTTTCTTTTTCTGGTTCATCTCGGTCTTGGTAGATATCACCTTCTGCTGAAAGATAACTGAATATTTACTGAAATTTCACTTCATTGATAACTCAATAAAGAAACTCGTGTCTTCAAAATAGAATAAATTTACTATAGAGAATCCAACAGGGGAGAACATGTCCCTCTGATACCAATTGAAAGGACCAGTTTGGGATATACCCAACAGTGAGAGGGGGGTGAATTAGTGTTGGGGACTTTTAAAACCAATTGAAACATTCTATCCCTATATGTCTGGACTTGTTAGGATCTTGATTCTATTACTCTCTTTTCCCTATCACATGTAATAATAGAAATTAGTAAAAATATGCAGAAAATATTTTTACAGGGTTCTCTACTCAATAAAACTATCTATGTGCTTACCATTCATGGTAATGGCCAATGCATGGATTGTCCACTATATTGTGATATGTAGTTACAATGGATAGACTTGTAAAACTATCATCTAGTATGTGTGGATTTCTACATTTGGATGGGAAAGGGATATAATACTCTTAAAACATGGAATAAGTAGGATATTCCCTTATACTTTCTAGTTCTTTATACTCCCATCTAGGGCAGCCAACTTCCTTCTTAAAAAGGTTGGTTTTGCTCTTAATCATTTTTAGATCTCATCACCTGATTGATTTTAAAGAAGTAGGCATGAAATTATCCCTTATTGTTTCCCCTATTTCGAAACCAACTGCATTAGTTCTTCTACTTTCTTCTTCTTAGTGCAACAACCAACTGTACTATTCTTCATCTCTCTTCATCTCTAGCAAAAAAACCAAATGCACTACAACTTCTTCTCTCTTCTTGTCTAGAATCAAATACACCAATGTGATTATTTATTCAATGAAGTTCGGTTCACTTGACATCATCTGAATCTATTCTTCTCTCTTGTTCGTGAATGCATGTGATCATGCATATAGCATATTGATTGAACCATATCTTCCCTTTTTTTCTTCTTATTTACACACATGTAAACAGTTAATTTTCATCTTTTATTTATGTGTCTTCATGTCTGCATATGAATGAATGTAAGAATTCACTCTCCTCTTCTTCTTCTTGTGTGAAAACCATTAATAGTTATGGTTCTTTAAACACACACACAATTGATATCTTTCTCCTATTTCTTCTATTTCTTCCTCTTGAACTTAGTTAAGGTGTTTCTTTAGGTGTGTGATTTATCTTCTAACTAGAATGGGAGAAAAACTTTCTTTGAAAATGCTTCTTCTTCAACTAACTACTTAAGGCCCCAGGCTTTCCCCAAACCATCACATGAGTGAATGCAATGCGTACTTTTTTTTATTATACAGAAACCCCTATAAAGAGTAGAATACAAGAATTCAAATAGAATGGTGTTCTCAACTTCCTTCATGAAACCAGAATGGCCATGGGTCTTATTCTTCATGCATAGAATATGTGGTTCATCTATTCATAGTATTTTCATGGTTTTGAAAATAAATATGGGAGGTTAAAGACTCATCCACCAGTTCACAGTTGTTCAGACTTTGCAAAGAACAACAATGTTTTGAGGAACCAATCACATGTTGTGGGAACCCATTCTTTGCGATGTAATTTGAGGGTGAGTAGACCCTGCCATAGGCTTGAAAGATCTCTTCTTCGTGGATCCTTTAAGACTCGTGGGGCTATTCTTGCTCTTTGTGAAGTTATGCGTAGAGATGCTCTATTTTTAAAAAAACACGAGCTCTAGAGAATTATGGAGCAGCAAAATTATTCATCTTGGGATCCTCCTTTTATAGGCGAGGTAGGTTCGTCTTCTGCGTTCACAAACCATCTGATAGGCCACAGGGATCGTGGTTTGAATTATTGGGATTTCTGTTGTTTTGAAAATATTCAAACACATGGGTGAAGATATACTGAGATCCACGGTTTATTTCCAATTCGAACGTGGCATCCTATCTTCATTCATATATTCAAGATCACATGAACAATTCTCATGAATGAATCTCCGTCGACCCCATGTGGCTTCGACAACTATGTTTTCCCCAGCCATGCCTTATTCCTTGATATATTTCATCCATGTAA
This sequence comes from Viscum album, assembly GCA_963277665.1. Lineage (NCBI taxonomy): Eukaryota > Viridiplantae > Streptophyta > Magnoliopsida > Santalales > Viscaceae > Viscum > Viscum album. The sequence goes on along the minus strand of OY728128.1, from coordinate 1,141,508,036 downwards.
GATGTATATTGCATGCATGGTCTCAGTTCAATCATGAGAGACTTCTTCGATGTGTAAGGATCAACCACATTGGTTGGTCTTCATCCTTAGTGTGAGTAGTGTTGTCTTTGGGTAGTAGTGGCATCGAGAGGTTGAAGATGATTGTGTTGGATGGATTGAATGTTGCAGGAGGATTAGATGACCTAGGTTCAAATTCATGCAGCTTGAAATCAGATGAGTGGAGAAGATTGGGATAATCAAATGTCGTGGCTGAATGGGTTGTCGACCGAGACGCGAGATGAGATGAGTAGCTAAGATTAAATCCACATTTTTAAAATGCTTTCCCACATCGAAATGGTGATGTGGTAGAGGCACATTTTATCAATCAATTCATCTCAGTAACGATTTAGAATTCTCCACTACCCCCACCAGTGTCTCCCCGCACCGGTTCTCTGTGGGCGCGCTCTTATAGCCCACTCTACCTCCTCAGGCATGAACTTAGCTCCCATTATGCCCTTCTACCTATGTGCTACCCCACATGATGGAATTCCCAATGCACCCACTACCGCTCTCAGTCCTAGCCTCGGCCTGGCATCCCCATGGGTGCGGTTGACCCCTAGTGGTCACACACATGCCTTGGGTTTAATTCTATCTAGCTTTCTCAAGACTTGGCCAAAATTTTTGTAAGCCAAAAATATGATTTCTACGTGAAATTCATATCCATATTAAAATATGTGCATGTCCACCTCAAATTCCAAGCCTCTTCTTCAACATTCTTCTCCTCTTCTTTTCTTCTTGGATTATAAAATCCAAAGTACTTTATTCATCCTTAATGGAATGCTAATTCAATGTTATAATCATTGTATCAAAAATGATACATGTTCTTTCAACATTCAATATAAGTGAATAAATTGTCTGATATCAATTATACAGTTAACTTAGGAGAGTGTCTTTAACCATCATTGACATAGATTGACCTCATTGAAAACAAATACCACTCAATTACTAATGTGGTCCCAACATGATTGTCTCATGAGAACTACAAATGCATCAATTGGATTTAGAGTCCCCCAAACATAAAATGATAAACCCAATTAATTCCTCATATAAATGGGGATAAACATAAAAAATATACATAGCAAATATAAGAAACATTCCCTAATATATAGAGATAATCTCAAACCATTCTAAGTAGTATGTGGAATGGTATCAAGATAGCACATCCAAAGTCAAATTGACCACAAACCATTTAATAAGAGATGGTGGATGGTAAGAATATGATATAAATCTCAATAAATCACACAATTAAATATAGGTGATGAAATAAATGAAAATACACTATAAAAATTATTGAGGTATTATTGAGAGAAATGCCCTTTTACTTTGCAAATAAGAGTTCCTTTGTAAAAATAATTTGTATTTGTCATGATTTTTTATAAAAACCAGAAATGAAAAAACTTTATTTTTCTCATTAAAATATTAGTGATTTATGAAAAATTAAGGTGTATTAAAATATTTTATGTAAGGTACTTGAAAATGGGTAAGAAAATTAGAAGTTCCCTTTAACTGGGCTTACATATTGAGATGAAATGAGAATGGAACCTTGCAAAACTTTTATTCTCCCATAAAAGAATGATTAATTGAATTGGTTATATGATTTTGGAACACACACACACATATATATATATAATTTAGGATAATTATATAAAAGTAACGAATAACTACATTATTGTATAGAGGTATAGATCATAACCTGAATGAAAATGGAAGTCCAGGAAGAAATTCCTTACCATATGTTAGAATGTGTTCCGCACTTGACCAAAAAGTAATTCATAATAAAATTAATTAATTTATTAATAACTTATATACATATATTTTATTTATTATAATTTTATTATTTTTATTTATGGCCTTTTTTAAGAGTTATGATATATAATTTTATTTCTCTAGAACGTTGGTTTCCTGGGTTTTCATGATCGATATTCTTGTATATGAGCATTGAAGTTAATGTGGAATGGGTATAATTATCCATAATTTAATGTATATGATATTAAATAAAATATAAAAATATTTAATGGTTATATAATTCATTTTTTATATGTTATTAGGATGAATCATTGTATAAAACATTAATCAAAATCAACGAAATTATTTTGTCTATTTTTCGATCATTACGAATTAATTTTGTTATATGAGTTAATATTTTGTTTATATACATGTTATATAACATTAGATAGGTTTAAATACATATATTGTAGTCTTATTTACCCAAAAATGGTTTCATTTCCATACATAAATGATAAATTGAAGCAAGACAATTTTTTGTCCATAAAGGTTGTAAATCGACTCCTCTCGGATGATGATTTCATTTTTAAAATAAAAAAAGAGACAGAGAGATAGAATGGAGTTTCAGGAAGTATAATCCATTAAAATTATATAATTCCAACAAATAGATGATACTGGAGTTATAATTCTCATTTGGATAGAGTATGTGAGTATAGAATAATAATATTAAAGAACTTGAAAATAAATTAAAAGGAAAAGGAAGAGGATTTTACCTATTAAATACTACTCTTTGAGAACCTCCATAGGGGGATTATTTTAGTAATTTGTCAATAAAAAGAGCTATTGAATATATGGGGAGGATTAGAGATAATATTGGGTTGAAATTTTAGAAGCTTCTTGGTTTATAGGTGTGAAGACAAGTGGTGGGAAGGGGTGGTATTTAATGTAGAGGAGAGTGGTGATTTCTCATTATTTTATTCTATATTTTATTATTTTTCTCAAGTCAAGAAATAATGTTGATTATTGAAATTAATTAATGTAATAAGTTCATTTTAGATACATCCAAAGGTTATCAAATCATCCAATCAACACCTATGACTCTATAAATCGAGTATTTATCATTTATTATAAATTTCCATATTTTACTATTATTCCAAAAATTCAAGTATTTTAGAAAAATATCAAAAATTCACCATCACCATTTTTCAATGTGTAGAATTAAAAAATGAACTCCATTTTGTGAAAATAATTTTCTATATATTAGAAATTTAATTTTTAGTTAAAACCATCATTAACTCAAAAAATACAGATTTCAAATTTATAACTGATTTTATAATACATTAACAATTTAACTAAGGTCCCATAAAATTAACATAAGATCAAATGAAAATAAAATGATAATTAATTAATAAATTTTATATAAATATTTTTTTACAATAATTTTATTAATTTTAAAATTTTAATTAAATTTGTATGACTTTCAAAAATACCAACAATTAATAACAATTTTTAAAATATTCATTTTCTTATATGATGATATTTACATTTTTATGTAAGGTGCCTAAATATTATTTATACATACATAGTAGATGTTACAATACATTATTCTAATTTACTATAAATAAGGTTTATAATATTATTACTAAGGTCAAGTTACTGTTTCATCGGTATAGGTTTCTTAACTTCTAGAAATACTTCATATTTCATTCATTCTTCATTTATAATGTTATTATTTTGTTTTATAATTGATTTTTTATCTATACTATAGAAACATAGACAGGAATGTTTCATTGATAGAGTTTTGGGTAATTACATTCTCCCCATCTAGAAAAAAATTCCATCTTTAAAATTTCCTAATTATCACAGCATAAAATGTTTTGGGATGTTCTTCATCATAAGATAGTCAGGCACCCCTATCACATCTTCAATTTTTTTGATATTTTCAAATTATCTATACCATTATAGTCGTCTGATTCCTCAACACTCATTCTTATTGTTTAGAATTTGGATAGGGTATTCATAATAAGATAAGTAATGTTTCAATTATTTTCCATCAGATGTAAGTACATGTGTTGGATCTTTCATGTACTACTATAACAAGGATATGTGGAACACATAGTGTAACATAGAAATTATATGATTCATTGTAATATGATAATCCACATCTATAATTATCTCTATAATTTCAAAAGGTCCAATGTATATTGGGCTAATTTTTTATTTCTTCCCAAATATTATAACAGCCTTCTATAGAGATAATGTGAAGAAAATATGATGTCCCACTTGTAATTCAAAATCCCCCCATAGATTATTGGCATAGCTATTTTAAATACATTGTTCTGATTTGATATGGGTATGAATAGTAATTACATTTTCTATTGTTTCTTATAGAATCCAAAGGCCCCCAAAATTCTAATCACTAACTATATCCCCACATGTTGTTGAATGACATATATTTCCATACAATGCTTCATATGTTGTAATTTGATTTCTATAATGGAAACTATTATTCATGGAATACTCTATCAATGTAAAATACTAGTCCCACACACCATGTAATTCATGTGATCAGGATCTCTACATATATTATAATGTTTTGATCATCCTTTAGGACTGCTAATAAGATTGAGGGTGTTAAGTAGTACTAAAATGAAGCTCAGTATCAAATGGTTAATAAAGACCTTTCCACAATTTTGATGTAAATCAAGGATTACTATTAGACACAATTGGGATAGGTGCTCCATGAATTCTTACATCAACATTAATATATAGTCGAACAAGGTGTTCCAGTGGAAAATCACCCCTTATAGAGAGGAAATGTGATGAAATGGTAATTCAATCAATAATCCCCCATATTGCATCATTATTTCCCTGGGTTATTGGTAATGTAGTGACTAAATCCATGGTGATTTCATCCCATTTCTATATAAGAATTGGAATAGGTTTAATGAATCTTATATGATGTTTTATTTTAGTATTTTCTTATTGGTAGACTAAACAACTTGATACATAATCATAAATTTCCGGATTCTTGTTATCCTACTAGAAATGTTCCAAAAATATCTATATAAATTAGTAAATCTATATTGTATTGTGAAATTGGAAATATTGGAATCTTCTAATAACTCCCTTCTTAGATCAGATATGGAGGGAACGCAATGCATTTTCCCAATTTTTGGAATTCTATCCTCATAAATGATGTCTATCAATACCCCATAATTCATAGATTTAATTTTCATTCCACTATTCTCATCGTTAAGTAGAGAAAATTTAAAACATTCTAATAAATATGTTTTGGAAAAAAATTGAAAAAGTAGTGGTGTTTCAGATTCTTGGATAATTCCTATATCCATACATTCTAGATCTATATACATGGGATCCTTTTTTATACTCATTTTGTTCATAACTCTATGATATTTTCTGCTCAATTCATTTTCTACCTTATTCCCCTTCCCATGGTTTTAGTGTATTTTATAATAATAATCATTGAGTGGTTTAAGCCACCATATTTTCCTCATGTCATGTTCTTTCTGTGAGAAGATATATTTCATGCTCATGTGATATGTAAATGTCTCATATCTTTCACCATATAGATAGTTTCTCCATATCTTCAGGGTAAATATTACAGATGTTAACTCAAGATCAGGATTTAGATAGTTCTATTCCTAAGTTTTAACTACCTTGATGCATATAATATAACTCATTCATTCTGTATGAAGACATATCTATGTCCATTCTTTGATACATCACTAGAAATCACAAACCCACAAATTCTCGGTGGTAGTTTCAGTATCAGAGCATTCACCAATCACCTCTTTAATTATTAAAAACATTATTCACATTATTTAATCCTATTAACTTATCCCCTTTACCATTAATCTTGGATAATTGTTTAACTAATTAGGTAAATTTCTGAATGAAACATTGATAATAACCTTCTAAAGCAATAAAACTACATAGCTCGATTATGTTCATTTGTGTATTCCATTCCAAAACCACCTTTTTCTTCATTGGATCAACTCAAATTCAATCATTATAGAAAATATAGACTATAAACTAAATAGTTTAAAACCAGAAATCACACATTATAAAGCTCCCATATAAATCATTTCTTTAAAGGGTCTTCATAATAATGTTCAATATATTTCCATTATCTTCATATCGTTTCAAGTATATCAAGATATCATTAATAAAAAAAGTCATCATGACATTCCTTGAAAAGAATATTCATTAGATCCTTGAAAATTTATGGTCCATTTGTAAGTCCAAATGGGATTACTATAAACTCGTACTATCTATAACCAGTTCAAAATGAAATCTATGGAATATATTCCTTCTTTGCACACAATTAATGATATCTAGACTAAAGATCAATATTTGAATGTTATTGGGATATTTTATGTAGATCAAATAAATCATCATTGCAAGGTAGAGGATACATGATCTATATTGTAATAGTAGTGATCTCCATGTAGTCAATGCATAGTTTCATAGATCCGCTATTTTTGTTACAAATAAAACATCAACTCCCCTTGGAGAAACAATATTGTGAATTAACCACTTACTATTCAACTCCTATACTTTTTATTAATCTCTACAAATTCCGTTGTGTCTATTATATAAGGATTCATTGATATTTTCAATGCACTATGAATTAAATGAATAGAAAAATCAATTTACCACTCTGGAGGATGTCATGGATTATTATATGTAAATACATCAACATATTCTTTCACAATAGGTACTTCCTCAATTTCAAATTTTATTTCTTCACCTATAGGTATTGAATTATCATCCTCCCCAATAATTGAATTCAATAGAGCCATGGGGTAGATTTATATAACAATTATATGCGGGCTTTCTTCTATATGTATTTTTCTATATACATCCTTATAGAAAATTGTATCTTCTGACTTCTTGCAATATATTATCATATCATAATTTTAATGAACATCCATACCAATTAATTTATCGGAATAAATCACGAGTGTGATGATATGTTATGAAACTAAATCACATTTTTGGGTCATAAAGGGGACATATCAAAACATATTTTTTTCAATGATACTTTAACAAAGAGTTTTTACTAAAAAATAATTTATTAAATAAGAAAGGGAAATTTCAAATTTTGATAGAAAACTAGAAAGATATAAAAGATTTTGATTATCCAAAATCAAAAACATCATTGACTATGTTTCAGGAAATGATTAAAGTACAATCCACCACATCATTAAGAGCATCAAACTCAATAGTTTTGACCACTTAATCTTGGACATTCTCCCTTGGTCTTCTTCGGGGAAATGTTTTTTAGAGCTTAGGAAAATAATTTTCACACTTTCCCATCAATTTTCAATTTTTTCATTGAACATTGGTATCTTCTTTCATTATCGTTAAATATCAGGCTTATTGACCTTTTTCTCCACACTTTTAACAAAAAAGAACACCCTTCATGAAATTACCAAGGTGTTTCTTCCAAAATTTATCATATGATGTAAAATCAAATCTTCCCTTCCTCCCCCTTTTCCATATTTCCTTTTCCAGAGTGTTCAACAACCATATTATTATCTATCATTACATTAAATTCATTTTACATAGAGATTTATATTTCTTTATTGATAACCAATGAGACTATATCTTCTTAGGAGGAGATATTTTTAAAGTCTTGTTCACTTTAAATGAATGGATTCAAACCATCAAAGAATCTATTAATCGTGCTCTGTATATTATGTATGTAGTCCATAATTTTCCTTGATAACATTGTAAAGTTGGATTCATATATAGTATAATTATCATCCTCAATTTTCCCTAGATTCAATAATTTCATTTCTATATCTGCTCATTGTCCACAACAAAGATATTTTTCTAGGAAAGTTTCTATAAAATACCTCTTTTATATATTCTTAATTTATTACTCTTAATTTTTATTTAAAATTAGTGACCACCATTGATCCACATATCCTAATAGATGATAAACTACGATGACAAAATTCTCCCTTTCATTACTTCCCAAAGAAAGAAATATCTTCTCTAAGGAACATAGCCACTACTCAGCTATAAATGGATTTATAGTCTCAATTAATGATGGGGGAAGTTATTGACTGAAGTAATCTAAAAATTCGTCTCCACATTTTTTATCAGGATTCTCTATATGGGTATGCTTATTGTTCATAACCTGGTTCATCTATCCTAATATAGTTATAAGATTCTCAAAACCAGTCCTAGCTCCAATGTCCACACTATAATCTTGCATCAGATTGAAATCCTCACATGGGATACATGTGTTGATATGGTTTCCATTCCTTCCACTATGAACCAATTATAAATAATTTCATACACTAGAATAAGTTATGAATAGTAATGTATAATCTCAAACTTGAAGAAAAATTAATAAAAATGATGTTTAATGCATATCTAGTCTCATAATAATAAATATGGTAATATTGTGGACAAATTTACTTTTAAATACATCATAATGGGTTGTAATAAAAATTTTACTTATCCTATGAATATCCCCTAGGAGTGTGAAACCTGGTGTGTAGTAAGGCCCGTTTTCATGTACCTGGTTCCCCTGAGTCAGTCCCAGGACACCTTGTAAGAGTTGTTACCCCTAGTTACATCTGTGCTAAAACTACTTACACTTTTATTTTTCAAAGGAGGATGTACTTATATGATGATCCACATAATATCCACCTTACCAAATTTTATGGTGTTCTTCCAATTTTATCCTCAATGTATATCAGAGGGATATGATCCTGAATCTATTTTTTCTAAATCATATTTCAAGGGTTTCTACTAATATTCCTTCGTTACAAACTTTAATGACCCAAACCCTAGTATACTGAAGTTGGTGCCTTATATTATTACATTGGTATGATTACAAGGAAGTCATATCCCAAATTACTAATCCATTTAGTATTTTTGGAATCTACAAAACATACATAAACCATTCATTATATCTTGAATGAAAAACAACAAACGAAATCAATTTGAATCTTCCATAACTCTTAGATTATCCCTAAAAGTCATTCATAATACTTGGCAACACACCATATTGGAAAATAAAACATAAGGAATGGGTGACCTCGTATGCTCATTAATGGTATGTAATAATGTGGAAGCTATGATAAATGAAAATAAGAAGGCATGATCAATAACTAAAAACACAAGTCATTAAAACATAATCTTTATCATAAAATGGCAGGAATAAAAGATGATTACATAATTCCATAATGAAACCTAACCATGTATATTATACTAGTAGAATAATCACATGGACTATAAATTACTAGGTTCATAATGAGGGGTATTCATAATTCCAGACATCATAAACATACCATCTGGGACTCGACCAAGACACCATATTTAATGGGAAAAAACTCAGGCTAGTTTTTGTCATGAGACCTATCAATGCATTGAGGGGATAAAACATGACCCACACATCTATTAATAATTCCAATTAATTCCAAATGTTAATAGGGATACACATAAACAACATATACATATGAAATGTATATAACTTTCCCCAATATATAAAGATAATCACTAACCATTCTAAGTAGTATGGTGAACAGCATCAAGATAGAACATCCATGGTCAAATTTATCAAACACCATTTAATAAAATATGGAGGATGATTTAAAAAAATATAAAAATAAATAAAGAATAAAATTAAATTGAGGTGTTGAAATATATGAAAATAATATAATAAAACCATCCAGGAATTTTTGAGAGAAATACCCTTTTTTACGCTACCAATAAGAGTTCTTTTTGAAAAATACTTTTTATTTTTAATGGTTATTTTTATAAAAGAGAAATGAAAATTAATATATATTCCTGAAAAAATAGTTAATTTTGTAAAAATTAGGGTTCCTTAAAATATATTATTGATTGTACATGATAATGGATAAGAAATCGAGATGTTCCCATCAATCAGGCTGTCATTAAGGAAGAAATAAGAAGGGGAACTTGTAAAAAATTTATACTCCCATAAAAGAATGATGAAATGATTTGGGTATATTATTTTGGAATATATATATATATATATATATATATGATTTATAATAATAATTTAGAAAAAATAAATATTTACAATGGTGTATAAATGTAGAAATCAAAACCCAGATAAAAAAGGAGGTTTGGGATGAAAACCCTTACCATTGGTCTAAATGGATTCTACACTTGAACTTAACAACATAGATAATCAAATTAAATCCATTAAATAATTACTTTATAACCATATATAACATTATATTATTCATTATAATTTTATTAAGTACATTTATGGCCTTCTGATGAGTTAAAAGATACAATTTTATTACTCAAGAACATTCGTTTCCATGGTTTTCACACTCATTATACTTGAATATCACTATGGAAGTTCATATGGAATGGGTATACTTCTCCATAATTGAATATATATAATATTAATGAACATTAAAAATATTAAATGGTTATATAATTAATTTTTTTATAAGGTATTATGATGATTCATAAGATAAAACATTAGTGATAATCATTTAGATTATTTTGGAAGTTTTTAAATAATTATGAATTACTTTTATTGTATTACTTAATATTATGTATATATACTAGTTCAAGAACATTAAATTGGTTTTATACAAATATAATTATCTATTTAAAACGTAATTGTTTAAACTACCATCCTTGAATGACAATTTGAAGAAAAAAATCCATCATTTATGATGGTTTTAAATTAGAACCTATCGAGAGATGATTTCATTTTTAATATAAAATAGAGGGAGAATAGAGTTTGAGGAAAGATATTAAATTGAAATAATTTAATTAATTTATATTTATGATACTGGATTTATCATTCTCATTTGTGCAGAGGAGGTGAGGAGAGAATAATAATTGAAAAGAACTTTGAAAGTATTTAAAAGGGAAAGGAAGTAGATTTTAACTTTTGAATATTCATCCATGATAACGTCCTTAAGGGGATTAGTATTGGAATTTTGTTAAGACCAAGAGCTCTTGGACATGGGGTAGATACTTGGGGATTGAATTGGGAAGAAACATTATAATATTAAAGGAGCATAGGTGTGACAATAAGTGGTGGCGAGGGGTTGTATTTATAGAGGAGAAGGGTGATTTCAAATAATTTTATTCATTATTTTATTATTTTTCTCAAGACAAGTAGTAGTATTGATTCCTAATACTTAATACACTAATAAGATAAATTTAGTTCTAAACAACTTTGGTTATATCATCCAATCATCCAATATGACTCAATACATCATTAATTTATCACTAATCAAAAATTATTCTATTATACTTTTCATAAAAATGGATGTATTCTAAATAAACATAAAAAATTCACCGTAACCCTTTTTCAATGTGTAAAATTAAAATAAAGAAATAAATTTAATGAAAATAGTTTTTAAAATATTATAAATTTAATTTTTATTTAAAAAAACCATTTAATAGAAAAATACTTATTTTTAAATTTCAACTGGTTTTATAACAGTTTAAAAAAATAACTAAGGTCTTAAAAAATTTTCATAAAATCATAAGATGAAATAATTTCAATTTATAAATTCATTTTATATAAATAAATTTCATTTTAAATAATTATAAAATTGTAATTAAATATTTATTAATTAATTAAAAACTCAACACTAAATCAATAATTTTTAAAATATTCATTTACTTATAATATGATATAATTATATGAAACATTAATTTATAAGTTGTGTAAATATTATTTATACTTATATGGGTGATTTTATTATTCAATAGTCTAATTTAATAATTATAAGATTCATATTAATATTCCGAAAGTCAAGTTACTTATTTTCATTATAGGTTCCATAATTTCGAGAAATACCTCTTATTTCAATCATTCTTCTTTTATGATGTTTCTATTGTGTTCTATATGTGATTTTATGTGATATAGACTATATAAATATAATAAGGGAATTTTTCATTAATAGAGTTCTGGTTCATTGCTTCTTTAATTTAGTTCAAATAATCATTTGGTTATTTCTATTGATATCTATAGGGTTAAATCAGGTTCAATTAATGATTTCAAAAAAAAGATAAGAAATAAGTCTATGACCTCAGCAACAACAACATTCATCACATGTGAGTGAAACAACATTATAGATCCTAATCACCTCTCCCATAATACGATTCATCAATACAAGGATGTTGTCCCACAACCAGACAAACAAAAAAACAAAGAAACCCCATTAGAAACTTTGGATATGCTCCTCGATTTAATAGAAAGATCAATGGGAGGAAAATGATATTGAATAAGGGAAAAATCACAATAAAAATAGACGGAACTCACTGTGGATCACCATGGCTTGAATGTGTAAGGAAAAGGATCAATCCATAATGAATTAATCCACATAAACCTAGGGATAGTGCTATCAGTCTCCCAACATTAAAGATAAGTTTTTGGGTTTATATAAAACCTTTGCACCCTGTTACTTATAATATAAGATGTATAGGGAATTTAAATTGTGTGTAATTCTTTCACATCGAGTAATCATTAGGTTTAATACATCACTAAAAAATGAATCAACTCAAACATTTTAATAAAAAATATATACACAAAATGAAGGACCCCATAAACCATCCTTAACAAGATGTGAACTTCATATACATACATTGAATCCCATTACACATTTCTTATTCCTCTTAGATTCCATATTTCAGTAGTTTCATCCCTCAAGACTAGCTGAAAACCTCCTCCAAGATTCAAGGGTATCAGTAACAAAAAAATGGTTAGGATATATGAATATGATCCATTAAAAAGTTGAATTATCCTTAACATTTTTGATATCCTTACTTTTAAATGTAAAAAAATATAAATTGGTGGTTTAGGAAATAAATTGAATGTTCCAAAAAATATATTTGAAGAACTAAAAATATATGGAATGGAAAAATCATAATGTAAACTAGTGAAATTATTGGTAGAATTATATAATGACGAAAAAATTTAATATTATTCCATTCAAACTTCTGTAAATAATATTAAGGTAAATATAAAATGAACATAAGTAGTCATAGAAGTTTGGACAAGGAAACCCATTAAATATTAAAAATAACATGGATATGTGGGATAATGATTCAATATAGGAAGAATGGAAAAGTTAGACTCCTATTATATGCATCCTTTATGTTAAATTTTATGTAAAAGGGAGGTAAAATATTAGTTTGACAAGAAAACAGAATAAATATAGAATGACAACAAAACTGGTGATTTTCTAGAGAGAAGAAACATGTAATTTTTCTCAATGTGGATTTAAATAGAAAAAAATCATGTTATAATTATGAAATTGGAAATAAAATGACTACATTTACTCTAAATATCTGTGACAATCCTTTATCTTATTTGATGACCTTGACCCTTCACAAAACACGATACTTTAAAATAAAGGATTTATACCACCTTCATCAAATAAAAAATCTATTAAACATCAATGAATATTTATCAGAGAAATCATGGATATATATGCTTGTGATAACTAATGGATAAGTGTAGTTTATAAGGGGTGATGGATTTCTCCTTTAGTGGGAGTGTTCTGAGTGGAAATTCTATAATTACCAATTCCTTAAAATGTTATGTTTTAATTTTACCTGGAAAGTGCATAAAAAGTTGAAAAATAATCGATATGGGTAACTAATATCCTAATACACATATTTCAGAGATAACTATATAGATATTTTAGGATTTTATACATTAATTTAAACTTCTTACCATAATCTTTACCATGAAAACACAATTTTTTACATTCGTACCTTTTATTTTTTTCAAAAATTAAATTTAAAGGCCTAAGTAATTTAAAAAAGATTATTATTAATTTGAAAGCCAATTAATCTTGTTCAATTTATAAATTTAAAAAATTTATATTTTAAATTAATACATAAAATATATAGAAAATATGTTTTAATAGAAACATTTCCTATTATGATATTATATGTGTTTAATCTTATTTCATATCAATAATTAATTAAATGAGTGTTAATATATTTATTTATACATTAAAATATCACATATTATTAAAATAAGTTTTAACAGTGAGAAATTGAATTTATTAAGATAAAAAATACACTATATTTTGAAAAAAAAAATCATTGAAAGATATACCATCATAAAATTAATTTAATTTAATCACCTCCAATTAAAATTATTCATTTATCTTATAGAAATTAAATTTTATCAAGACATTGATTTTGTAATGTTTCTTTAAATTAAATAAAAAAATAAAATCATTATATAAAAATAAAATTATAATTATAAAAAATTTCCATTGAAAATACATATTTTTATAGTAATATATTTTGATGAATTATCTTTATTATATTATATAATTATTTTTATATACGAACTATATTATTTTTTATTTATTACTATAAGTGAAACTAATTCAATTTACCAATTTTAAAAATTTATATCCATAAACCATATATATAATGACTAAATACCCAAAACCATATCTTTGATAGCCATATAACCCCCACATATAAAATTATCATAATAAATTTCTAAATATATCCTTAAACACAATAATAAAATAATTCATCTTATACCAATTTTTTATCATGATTAGTGTTCTATTTATTATGTAAAGTTTTCTCTCAATTGTTATAATTGGATATATGGCACTAATATAAGATCATGACGATTGGAATTTCCACAATGTAGTTGTGTTATTTACTTATGGTTTAATCATATTATTAATTTTACTATTTATCTTCAATTTAAGTAACATGAAATGTATTCAATATTTTAATGTAATTTTATAACATAAATAAATCAATAATTTTCATTTCATTATGTGTTGCATATATGACAAGATATCAAATACAAAATATTTATTTAAAGGTAATTTCATACAAAAATCCCTAGACGTAACATTAATCCCCCTTAAAAATAACTCCACCCTTTGAATCTCATTACATTGATGAAAACCAATGATTGTGTTTTTTCATAAATATATCTTTGGGTTCTCATATCTTTTTATCAAACATATAATTCTGTAGGATAATTTTAAACCTTTCAGTGGTCTTACTTCATAGTACACCATCGCTTCAATATGATATGTCTAATATTTATTCTTTATAATAGTATTCATATTTTAGTTATACTACCTATAAGTTATATACATGTAAAGGGTTTGGTATGTACATCATAAAAAGTAACAAATGTAATAGATCACGCACTTGGTATTGGTATGGTGCCTTTTAAATAAGATAATCTACCATCCCCACTTGGTTATGGGTTTTTAAGTGTACAACGTTTCGAGGGAATAAATTTAACTTCTTCCTAAAACTCATAAACCTCTTGCAAGGTGATATTCAAAGGTATAATTTATATTTGAAATCAACCACCAAATATCATTAAAGATTATCAAAAACATATCTTATATCGAAATTTTTTATCTTTAATATATTAATTGTGTGAATATTCTATAATATTTAATAAGAAAAATTGAGCCCTTTATGCTTACACACCATAAACTTATGACAATGTGTTAGAGTTATTTAGCCCTTCCAACATAGGGCCTTATATTGTACCAATTTATTTAGTTAATAGAAAAACAATTATTTGATTACTCTTCCCCGGAATGGTGTTAATACAAACTTCCTTTAAAATCCATCACGCATGATATATATTTATATATATGTTTTTGTTTAAAATTTTCCATTCATACTTACCATATATTTTATGTTGATAATTTATACTAAATATTTGTATTATTTATAATGCACATGGAATACATCCCCAAATAATTTTGGTAATCCCTATATCTCAATTACGTATGATTAAGATTGGTACTTCATGTACATATTCCATTTTCTTTGTATATGTCTTAGAAATCCGATAAAACAATAAATATTTTCTTATAGAAATAAATTCATCTCACTTCATAAACTGATAAAATATAACCAAATATAATTATGTTATATAGAGGTCATATGAAGACCAGCAATGAAATATTCAATTATGTTCTCTCATTTTATTTTTTTTATGGGTAATTTTTTTTATTTCCATCGACTTCTGATATTAATCCATAAATTTTTTAAAAACAAAGCATAAAGGTATATACTTTTTAATATCCCACTTCATGTTGTCCCTCTATAATAAATCCTTGATGTATATATATACCTATAATTTTACATCTATTCTGAAAATAAAATAATAAGCTATGTGTGTCATCCAAAATCACTTTTATCAATTATGGTATTAAAGTGAATCATATTTAATTATATAATTTTATAATTCCTTCAATTTCCTGATTAAACCCAGGAATATTCCTAAATTACCATTATAGCAATAAAAAATATTTATTTTCCTCTTTTATTTTAACATATATGGATATATTATTTATCATTTGGGAATTATAGAATTTTTATTCTTATATTATGATTCATATATTGAGACATTTAAAATCCATGGTTATTGGGTCACTTCCAATATGCATCATATATAAGGTACCATGATCCTTACTAGTCAAATATTCATCCACCATGATTTCCTTCCCAATGAGGTAATGTATTATGTTATCCTAGACCACTAAATACTCCGTCCTTATCATTTGGAACATTTTTAACTCCTTATATTTAAATATATAAATAATTTTTTTTGGTAAGTATTTATTTTACACTTTTAACCACAGAGATAATACCCCCATAATTTTATTAAAATATTATCGACGTTATCTCCAAATAATGTGTTCGGAAATTTTATTAATGAACAATAATGGTTCATGATAATATGTAACCACCATTTCATTTTACATTAGTCTACATATCAATATATTATAAAAAACATCTCATTGAATCAAGAAAACCATCTCAATGTAATGTTTGTGTGTTTATAGGTGTAGTAACCTTTAATTTCTTAAGATCTATGAAATTTTCATCATATTATTATTTTTAATGGAACTTTACACTATTATGAGTTAACATGGATGAAGAATCATAAATTCATGTAATTTTAAAAATAAATAATATATAAGACCCAAAAAATTTATGAAAACTACATATATTTATTTTATTAGTTGATTTGGGCCCTTATTCAATCACCAGTATCTTTGAGAGATCTATAGATATAAATTGTCATGATTATACTCCCTATTAATGACACCTTTAATATCAAGGATTAACATTTTCTAAATTTCAGATGTCAATTTTTATTTATCAATTTATTCAACACAATTCTCAAATGATAATCATAATCTCCCATACACATGAAGTATATATGAATATCATCTACAAAGATTGCCAAAAAATTAATCAATATAGTCTCTAAATAAACATATCTCTATATCAATGATGATAATAGAGAAACATTTAATTACAAATGAAATCAATAGGAAATAACCATGTCCATATATTGTATAAACGTTTTCCATGTACGTATCCTATATTTTAACAATTAAATTATGTTTTCTAAATAGATGGTAAAATTTTGTTAAATATGTTCTCTATTTATTTGGATAAAAACATCTTCAATAAAGGGTATATAATACATTTTCTTGACATAGATCTTATTAACAAAAAGATAATCCATATATAGACATTGATCTATCTTTATTCAATAAAAATGATAAGTATACCCATTATTGATCAAATGGGTTTATAAATTCTATATCCCTAATTTATTAGAGTTTCTTCTTGAATTATATAATTTAATTTAATCCATTATATAAGTTTTATTTGATATTGGAATAACAACATGAATTAGTTCTATCGAAAACACCTCCTCATTATCATAGGCATGACCTTGAAACTTCATAGAATAATATTACTGTGTCAATTTAAAATTTTAATATCATCGATATTGAATTTATCCTCAAACAATTTGACAAAATTATCCCTCATGCTAGGCTTCTAAGACCTATATAAAGGATGCATTTACTAGTTTTCATTGTAATACTTGAATCAGTAGACGATTATAGGTTTAATTGGGATATGAAATGTGATTTCCTTATCATAAAACATAATATGGGTTTTATGTATAGTGAACCAATCCATGCACAAGATAACAAAAATTTTTACTAAAATGACAACAATATGATTTACATGATGAAAATACATAAAATCTTATTTAAAAGGGATGTTTTAGGAATGTGACACAATCATCCTTCTATATAAAGATTTCATCAGCAATTCATCATCTATATATTGTGGCTATAAATTAATATATATAGAGAAATTTTAAGGTATGGATGTATTTATATAATTAGAATCAAATAAGGTGTTTTCAATAATTATTGCAACTATAACCATTTTATTCAAGTTTTAATCATTTATTTAATATGAAATGGTTAGTGTGAGATTAGAATAATAATATCAATAATCAATAATCATATGATAATGAAAATTATTGACAATATTTATTTACTAATGACACCATAATTTACGCTTTTCATACTAATGTTTTAAAAAATTTCACATCTATAAAATCCTAGGGTTTTTTGTTCCATATTCTAATTATTTATTACATATTCACAAAAAACCCTTATTTAATACCAACTGAGGAGAAAACATCACATATATACATATTATATCATTATATATATTTATTATTTTCATATAGAAAATTTTAACACATTAGAACCTATATGTTTAATATCATTAGATATTAGAGGTATAACTAACTTATTTTACAAATAATCATCTACATCTTTGAAAAATAACAATTTCTCATTGTAACATTCTTGATACATGAAACACAATACTATTTTTCATTACCTATGGAATGTAAATATAAGAAAATTAAATCCTATATTTTCACTAAGGGGTGAACATGTGAGATATCAATAAAAATCAAAAGTATGATTAAGATGAACATCTTGGTATGAGAACTTAGTCATATTATATGGAAAAAAACATTATGAAATCATACCCAAGAAAACATAGATCATAAATCAGGAATAATGATGTAAGGAATTCAACATTCATGTAATATAATGCATATGAAAATAGAATCATGAGACAAGTATCATATGAATTGGGAATATAAAATATTAATTTTTCCTAAAATAAAAATATTAGATCATAATACAATTAACTTAATTCATTGAATTATGACATAATAATGTGAAATGATATAGAAATATTACAAAATAATGTGGCACATATATAATCCTATTAAATCATGTCTTATGTCATTTATAACTAATAAGACCATCATCACATAGTGGAAATAGTCCAATAGTGGATTGAGTTCACTCTATATTTTCATAAAAATATTGTATAGTGTCCCATAGTGTATTTTAATAACTCACTATTCCCTTAATCATACAATAAAAAGTCTCATAGTTGATTGGGTTCACTAACCAATCCCATAAATAAGATCATAGTACATATAAATCATTACCCAATACATTGGCGGGCTATATAGTCATACAAACACATATCACATGATTAAAACTACACACATGTGTGTAATTTAAAGTTTAAAACACCTATATTTTCATTAAAATTGAATTTGTAATTGAGAAAGATTACCATTCCATAAAAACATCATAATACATGATTATAATCCATCTATGGATTGAAGGTGGATGGTATAATTAGATAATTTCCCTATAAAATCATATTAAAATTGAAAATATTTTTGAAAAATAATAAAAACAAATTTAAATAATTATTGATATTTTAAAAAAACATTAGAAGAAATACCATTTATATTTTAAAAAACATTTATTTTAAAAGTAATAAATTATCAATAAATGTATTTATAATATAATTTAAATGTAATTAATAAATAATAATAAAAACCATGAAAAACTATAATGGATGTTTCAAAAATAAAACCAAATAAAATTTTGTGAGAAAGATACCAAGTAGAGAATATTAAAAAATATTCTATTCAAAAATTTGTAAAGAAATAAAAGGACAATAGAAAATAAACATAATCAATTATATAAGTATTGATAATAATATCCATAAAATAATAATAATAACATGTACCAAAAGAATAATTATTCCTAGATAAAAGAAGAGGTGTATTTAGCTACACATAAATGTATATTTTGGTTGAATTGAGAGATAAAGGGTGGTGAAATGTTAAAGAGACATGTATTCCAAATAAATAAAAATAGGAGTAGAAAATAAAAGGGGGTTTAGAAAAAATGAAATTATAATTTTTCTTAATACAAATTAAGTCATAAAAATCTATATTTTAATGTGATATTAGATGAAAATTGTTACCTCTAATCATGACTTCATAAAATCTCTTCAATATCATTGGTTAATTTTCACCTTCTCAAAATAATTTCTTTCACAATGAAGTATTTAATCCTCTTTAATGTAATTTTAAGCTACCATATGATAGTGAATACATTAGAAGAGGAATAATGGGATTTTATTTAAGAGATAAATTAGGTATATGAGTTGTTTGGAATGGGTGGTAGATATATCCATGTATATGAGAGTTTTGAGTGACATCTTGACAAGTAATTATTATATAATGTGTGTGATTGTCATTAGAAATGGAAAGTGGATAAAAAGTGGAAAAATAATGTATATGGTTCTCAAATTCCCTTTTACAAAACAATTAATAGAAAATATTAGATATATGATAGGCATTTACGCAAAAATTTAACCATTTTACATCATTTTACCATAATCATGGTAACTCAATTCTTTCTCTTGAAAACACAATTTCTTCAATAATTGAATTTAATACTCTTCCATCATTCAAATGATTTGATATAATATTTATAAGTCAATAAATATAATTATATTTATAAATACAGTAATTCTTACATTTAATTGAAAATAGAAATTTTATATAAAAAAAATTATATATAATAGTCTATTTTTCAAGCACTATTGTTATTAACAATATTAAATATAAAATCATAATAAAAGTAAAGGTAATATATTTTATTATACATTGAAACATTATATTTTTTAGAATCATACATCAATATTGTCAAATTTAATTTATTAATAAAAATAATCTTCACACATAGAAGAACGAATTCATGAAAATATCCCTTTATAACAAAAAATAATTAGTCCATATCCTATTAGAATTAATTATTTAACATGTTGGAATTGAATTTTGTCAAAAAAATAATATTAAATGATTTAATTAAATTTTATAGGAACATAAAATCAATATATAAAAATAATAATAATTATAATAATAATAATAATAATAATAATAAAATGCACTGAATTAAAACAATTTTTTTATAGAAAATTATTTTAGTGGAATATTTTTATTTCATTACTAGATTATTTTTTCTATATAATTTGTATTATTTTATTTTATTACTAAAAATTACACAACATTAATATACTAATATGATACATTCATCTTCAATCATTGTATATCTAATGTCAACATTTCCCAAAAATAGTATTACAAATAAGTATATTTATATGAATCATATTATATTCCTTCATTTACCCCAACATACAACTTTATAATAATTCAACTCATTCTCTTTTTTATTTTTCTATATGTTTATCATATTTTTAATGTGTCATATTTCCTCTATAATTATTATTGGAGGTAAGATATTTAAATAAAAATATGATGATGTGAATTGAATCCTTAAAATATTTTTATTAACTATTTATTTTATTCTATTATTAATTTTACATATTATGATTAATTTAGTAATATCTTACTTTATTTATTTGTTTAATTTAATAGTCTATCGTATTGAAGAATTTTTATTTTATTTTTTAGTGATTCTTGTATAACATTTTATCAAACACACATTATTTAAATAAAGGGAAAATATAAAATTAAATCACAAGGTTTTATCGTGTCATTCCTCCACACTCTCACTCAGTATAAGGACCCTTGTTTTTTATTCACTAATATCTCATATTTTTAGATGAATAGTCAATAAATTTTATAAACATGTTTCAAAGGGCCATAATAGTTTAGTGTCATTGGCCCCTAGAAGGAAAATCATCTTTTTTCATGATATATCTTCAACATATACCACAAATATCTTCTCTCATAGTACTCCCCTTATGAATTCGCAACCTAAACCATTCGTTATAACATTGAGATGGAATCATCAGAAAGGGTGAGCCTAGATACTCATTAAGGGTAAACATAAGAGATATAAATCTATGGCCACTTTAATGAATAATATAATCATAAAGATATGTGATCATGAACCTAAATTATGATGTCCATACCCAACCTGTCATAGGTAGTAAACATGAGTCATCGAATAAATACTTCAATTTTGTTAGACATAAATCATAATGAAATTAAAAACCGTAGTCCATTAAAGCATAAAATAGACATAATAAATTCAATTATGGAATAAATATATTCATAAAAAATTTTATTTCATGGATACCCAACAAGAAATTCATAATGTTTTAGATATGGGATAAACACAAGTGTACTTGCTTTAGGCTTGGGATAACCTCCATTATACCCTTTTTTGGGCATGTTACAACATCTCATGCACCCTCTATTTGAGAATGAGACAACCAATGGGGTACCGTATTAGATAATATAATATAATTAATTACCCAATACATTTTTGTGATATATAGGACATATAAATAATTAGTATAACATAACCCACATCATTGGTTATAACGTAACCATTGTCAGATGATGAAAACCATAAAAAATTAGGTCAAAATATTATAAAACCCGAGTCATATAACAACATCAATGCCCATGTGAAAAAATAGGTTTCATAATCAATTCTCAGATGAACCATATTATGAAAAAGAAAAAATGGTTTTATAAAAATTCGATAAATATAAATATTAATCATCTTGAGAAATAATAAGGATGGTATCATTCCATATTTTTCATGTAAATTATAAGTATCAATAAAGGATATATTCAAAGAAGGAAAATGATTTTGAAATATCTTCTAGGACATATCTTGAGGAAAATATTATTCCCACAATGAGAAAAACATTTTAATACATATAACATTTTCAAAATTAGTTTCTTTTAAAATAACCTTAGAAACATATAAATTATGTTTTAAAATAATTTAAAATATATAATTACTAAAAATTCATAAATGATGTTTTAAATCATTTTAATTGAATATAAAATTTGAATCTTATATATGAGGGTTTAAAAACAATTATCTTTCATGATGGTAGGAAATTATATTAATGTCACAGACATTAAAACAAATACTTCTTTTACATTTTTGATAAAATCCAATGAAGCCTTCTTTTTAAAAATGACATTGAGATTCTCTTTTAAAACATTGTTTTTAAATGTAAAACATGTGTAAAAATGATTTTAATCAATATTTTATTTAATATTAAATGCATTAATGAAATCCTTTTTCCAGAACATTTTTTTAGAATAGAAAATTATATTCAACTAAAGATAGGAAAAAAATTCAAATTTTAATAAACAAAAATCTATTGAACACTTGATCACATAATTAGAGTAAGAAGTATAAAATTTTATTGTCAAGAAATTACTATATGTGAATGAAACAATTTATTTTTTTAATCGAAATATCATAACATTTCTTCATGGGAAGCATAAACATAAATAATCCTTATAAATGAAGAGATTGCACCATAAAACCATCCCCACACAAATATATCTTGAATAATAGTCCCCATTAATTAATAATATATACTAAAATTTTTGATATCATTTAAATGAGGATTTATGTGATAAAAAATTTTAAATTGTAAGATTTTACACCTCAAAGAAGAAAATATATTAATAATAAAACTGACATAAAAAAGAAGAAATTTGAGGCAAAAAAACATTTTCAATTTTGTAACATTTGAAATGTAAACACCATGAAAGAGAGATATGGAATTGGATATTTAAACCATAATAATTAATAGTTTAAAAATAATAAAATAAATTCATCTTAAGTATATGCACTATAAGATATAAATAGGCAGTGAATATGGAATGTATCTTACATAAGTAAATAATTGAGAAGGAAATCCCTTACCTTAAGTTTCGACTTTGTAACACCCGATACTTTTATGTTATATAAATCATCAAAGGAATCATTTTCTACACAGCACTTGCTTGTCTTGCTTTACACGAAATCGCAACCTTCCTCGATAGCTTGCGTCGTACGCAATACCGAGTTTCACTAAACAATGATATGCTATTAAAATATTATTAAAACTAGCCGTTATGAATAGTAATAACCACTTTTTAAAATTTTATATTTTTCATTTTTCAAAATGGACTTCATTTTTGGATTCGGAATGTCAAAATTAGCCTAGGGTGAAATTTTGGTATTTTTCTAAAAACTTTCAATTTTTGATGAATAGTGAAAGCACTAAGTGGTAGTTAAAAAAACTGAATTTTTCATAAAACATAATTTTACCGCTTCTGTGAGTGGAATTTCAAAACTCCGAGAGACACGGTTAATATCAAGGACTAAAATTTGGTTCAATGAGATGAAAATAATTTTTGATGAATAGTAACTTTTTACTTTTATTTACCACGGTTAAAAGTAAATAGGGTAATTAAGGGTAACAATGATATTATTATTACCCTAACACATGTCCTAATTATATTGGACAAGTGTAATTAGACCAAAAACAACCTTAGGAATAATATATGACCATTTAGGCCCACTTGGATTAGATTAGGACATTTATTATTAATTTATTTAAAGAAGGGTTAAATAGTTAAAATCAAAGTTTAATAAGTAAATAATTTTTAATATGGGTTTATACATAAGATAAATTCGACTATAAATATTCATTAGAAAGCTCAAAATATTTCCTACATAATGGTATTTTATTTGTAATTTTTAGAGATTAAATAGATTAATTTATTTATGACACAACGATGATGTAGTAATTATCTTATTAATGAAATATTGACATAATTGATGTTATAAATACACAAATAAATGTAATTAAATACTTTTAATGAATTACACTAATTTTCTAGGTTAATATGACATGTTAGTATTCATTTAATTAACTTGGTTCGAACTAATCATTCTGTTATGAGTTTCACAAAAATCAATTACTAAATAGTGTTAAAATTGACATAAAATAGTTTTTAAAACAAATATTATATTATTAATTATTATTTGATTCCTAAAAATCTAAGGTTCTTCCAAATGACTTAGATAAGGTTATATATATTAATAATAAACAACTTGGGGTTCGTTTGGCTTGATATAGTATGTTTATTAACCTTATAGTATAAGAAAACAAGAAGACACGGTAAAAGTTAAATTATCTAACTTAAAGTTAAATCTAAATGATAAGGTTAAAATTGATACCTAAACTTGTCTAAATTCTATTGGATGAGAGTATTTCGACCCCTACCAACCTTATCTTCTAAATATATCAATTTGGAGCTATTAGAAACCGAATTTTACTTTATAATAAAATAATATTTTTAGTTATTCCAAAGGTGCCCCTCTCCTCTCTTATAAAAGGGCACCTCCTCCCCCTCTTCCTCACACCACTTTGATCCTTCAATCTCGGCCAAACCCTACCAAGTTCTTCTCTCCACTTCCCTAGAAACATCCTATAGGTTCTTGTCTTCTTCAAAGACCCATTGTAGTGCCCTAAAAGGAGGTCTCAAAGAAGCACTTCAAAGAAGAGGTAATGTCCGTTACTGATTCTTTCATCTTTATTTCTTCTTCCAATTCTTCTTCTTTAGTTGTTTCATTATGAAGTAATAACATCAGTATAACTCATATAATTATATGTTATTATATGTATGAAACAACCCTATTTCACCATCTATCCATCCTACGGAAAAATAAATCATCGCGCGTGCGTTCGTACAGAATACCGTCTCCACGTCGTGGTGTAATCTATTTTCCACCGCTACCTTACTTGGATGGGTATAATGGTGTAAATAATGACTATATATGACAATTATAAAGTGATAATGATTCTTAAATAGTATACATACACTCCAATACAATTCCACGATCATAGGAACGATATCATCACTCGTGCGTACGTACAAAATACCATCTCCATGATGTAATGCGACTCGTTCTACATGATCTTCATTTCATAATGATTATATAAATGAATTGAATTAATGAATATGATATATATTACACTAATAACATTCTGGAAATGAGGTATCTATAACCTAAAGAGAAGAATAAGAATTTATTCGACAAAACACGCATAAGAATAAAAAGTTTTAAACACCCGAATAACAAGTAGCAATGAAATATTACTACTAAGAAGCTAAGAATATGACCATATATGATATCATAAAAATAATTTTGATTCTGTAATAACTCAATAACATTATTTAATTCATTATACAGGAGTTTCAGACACTTATGAAGCAAATCGGACCTAAGGTAAGGGAAATATCACAATCTCATTTTTATCTGAGATTGTTTATACTTGCATATTTACTGGGGTGTATTTTATCATCCACATCCATGTTTCCTCAATATTTAATATTATTTCCATCACCTACAATTGTTTAAATCCAATTTTACCCTTCGGTGAGTTTTTAGTAAAAGATATGAAAGGAATCTTTTGTCGTTTTTCATACGAGGTACTTTTTGACTTTTCCGACAAAAGTACGAAAAGAATGTTTTTTTTAACTTATACGACATGAATGGATTTTTAAAAACATTATTTCCAAGAAGATTCCTTTAAAAGTTTTCAAGTTTATCTTTAATAAAATTCTTTTAGTTCAAAATTGTATGACTTGTTAAGAAAGGAAAATGTTTTTGAAGTAGAAAGGATATTTTTCTCAAGAATGGAGTTCAAGTGTTTTATCAAAATTATTTTCCATATAAGATAATATAGGGTTCTGTTTCTATCCCTATTATTACATTGATTTGATTATGTTGTGATGGAATTATTTTTATGAATTCCTTTATCTTATATGAATTGTTTTATGATGTCGTGATGTTTAAGAATCCCATTTTTATTACATGGGTTATGCTATGATGTATGGTTTATTATTTTGTGGCACACATAAGAATGGTATAATTATGAGATGGGTGGGACCTATATCTCCCTCCAATGCATTGGGTAAATATTTTATATCTCATGAGATAGACATGGCTGGAACGGTAGGTTATACCAGTTCAGTGAAACAGGACTAAAATGAGGAGTGAACTCGGTTTAGAAAGGAAGTTTTTCCACTAAGATAGTCTTGGAAATGAGTCTTGACTAATAAGAAATGATTCTCTATGATTATGTGTGTATGCCACAAAGTTTCATTTTTTAAGTTATGATTATTGGGATTACATTTCACTACTATGATTTATCCCATGTTATGAGATTATGATCTCTTTTGCAGGTTAAGATTTCCAAAAGATATGTTCTTATGAATATGACGTGATTGATATTTCTTTTATTTACCCTTACTGAGCATTTGAGCTCACCCTTTTGTACGTTTTATTTCCCCAGGTCAGGAAGAAGGTTATTAAGTAGAATATGCCGAAAAGGGACTATAGATATGATGAAATAAATGGGAGGCAAAGTAGATGCTTTATGAACCAATTGTTTTTGTTTCCCAGTTTCTAAAGACACTATACCTATACGGTCCTTTCGTGGTTTTGTTATATGTTGTAATAAGTATGCTTCAATTTTGAAGTATTAACAATGTATGTAAAGTATGGGTTGCTATAGTTGGTATCAGAGGAAAGGTATAGTCAACCTTTGGAAACTAAGATGTGAAAGCCTTAGTAAGAACCCTAAGGATAAGTCTAAGCATAGAACACAATCTTAGTGTTTTAGAAATGTCCATGAATAAAGTAGGATAAGACCTTAAGTGTGAAATTTTATTCTTGATTATGTGGTTTTCCTATTATAATTAGTGTTTCTCACACTATTCTTCTTGGTTTTAGTCAATGGCTGGAACCCGAAGGAACTGTGTTAATACGGAATGCGACGGGCAATGCAATGATTGTCCCCCTGAGTAACCAAACCTTATGGGAGCTGGAATGCAAAATCTTGTAGCCATGATCACACAACTTTCTCAAGCTATGAATCATGCAGGACTTCCAAACGAGCAAAGGAAGGAGCAACATTCTGTTGAATCCTTCATGAGACAACATCCACCTTCATCCAGCCGGTCTACTGATCCATTAGTTGCTGAACAATGGATTCGTACTACTGAAAAGATATTTTCAGTTCTTCAATGTTCTGAGCATGATAAAGTCATCTTAGCAGTGTATCGTTTGGAAGGTGATGCTGATAAATGGTGGAATCTTATTAAGAATACGAGGCAAAGGGATGAAATTGAGTCCATGGAATGGGACGAGTTCAAGAACTTATTTTTCAATAAGTATTTCCCTCGTATTCTCCGAACAAAGATAGAGAAAGATTTTCTGGAACTGAAGCAAAAGGATGATGAATATGTTGCTACTTATGAAGCAAATTTTACAAGACTTTCAAGGTAAGCTTCTGGTATTATTATCCAACCTGAGAGTAAGATCGATCGATTCTTTAGTGTCTTAAAACCAAGTCTTTGAAGGGCCTCAGCCATAAGGGACTTCAATAGCTACGAGGAAATCGTTTGATGTGCTCTCAAAGTTGAGATGGTGATTGGAGTAACCCATCAGTCATATGGGTTTGATAAGGAGAGGAAAATGGAATTCAAAGGAAAATCTAAAGAGCACACTGAAAAGAAGACGAGCTTTCCCTTATGCTCAAAGTGTGGAAAGAAACATGGAGGGAGTTGTCTTAAAGGGACAAGTAAATTTTTTAAATTTGGAAAGGAAGGTCATCGGGCATTTGAATGCCGCGATGATGGGAAGAAGATGTCTAATGATGAAAACAAACGAAGGGATACATAGAATGAACCTACTACACTTCAATGTTTCAAGTGCAAGGAGATGGTGCATTATGCTAATAAATGCCCTAATCCAATGGTTGATGATGATGGTCGACGTCAAAAAACTCTTAAGGCTAAAGACAAAGGAAAGTCACATGCAATTTCTATCGGCAATGTGGAGTACGATAACGATGTGGTGAAAGGTACACTTACCATCCACTCTAAAGTAGAAAATGTTTTATTTGATTCTGGATCCACCCACTCTTTTATTTCTGAAGAATTTTCTAAGGGTATCACCGTATTACCTCAACAATTAGATGTTGAGTTAGCTGTGACATCACCTAATGGAACAACAGTCGCATCAAAAGTTTATAATTCTTCTCCGATTGATGTTTGTGGGAAAGTGATTCCTTAAAATCTTGTGATCCTTCCTATAGTGGAATTTGATGTGATTCTTGGCATGTATTGGATTTCTCTACATGAAGCTCATATAAATTTCCAAAGAAGGGAAGTCACATTTCATATTCCAGATCAATATATGATCGTCTATCGATGCAAGGATGAACATAACCTTCCAGTGGAAATTTCTTCCATTTTATGGGTATTTATTCCACTAAATGAAGGTTATTTATCTCAAATGGTTGGTGAGAAACTCACGATTAAGAATATGCCCATTGTACGAAAGTTTGATGATGTCTTTCCGGAGGAATTACCGGGTCTTCCACCGAATCGTGAAGTTGAGTTTTCAATAGAACTTGTACTGGGTGCTTTGCCTATTTCAAAGACACCTTATAGAATGGCCCCAATTGAGTTGTAGGAATTGAAGAAGAAACTCCAAGAGAATCTTGATAATGGATTCATACGCCCTAGTGCGTCACCTTGGGGAGCACCTGTTCTATTTGTTAAGAAGAAATATGGATCAATGAGACTCTGCATTGATTATCGGGAACTTAACAAGATCACTATCCAGAAAAAATATCCTCTCCCACGCATTGATGACTTATTTGACCAACTACGCGGAGCTCAATACTTTTCCAAGATTGATCTTCGTTCAGGGTATCATCAATTAAGGGTCAAAAGGGAGGATATACCAAAGACGTCTTTCCATTCAAGGTATGGACACTATGAATTTATAGTGATGCCATTTGGTCTTACTAATGCCCCTGCTATCTTCATAGATCTGATGAATAGAGACTTTAGAGACTATCTTGATCAATTTGTGGTAGTCTTTATAGATGATATTCTTGTCTATTCAAAGAGCAAGGAAGAACATGAAGATCACTTGAGAATTATATTGAAGACCCTGAGAAAGGAGAAGCTTTATGCCAAATTTACCAAGTGTTAATTTTGGCTTCAAAAAGATTCATTTTTGGGTCACATAATCTTAAAAGAGGGGATATCTGTGGATCCAGCAAAAATAGAGGTTATCGAAAGATGGTCGAGACCAACAACAGTAACTGAGATCCGAAGTTTTCTTGGCATGGCTGGATATTATCGACGTTTTGTGAAATATTTTTCACGATTATCTAATCCACTCACCATGTTGACATGGAAAGGAGTTAAGTTTGTCTGGACAGAAGAATGTGAAGAGAATTTCAAGGAGTTTAAAAGAAGGTTATCCAGTGCACCTGTGCTCACACTGCCTTGTAGTGGATAAAGGTTTGTGATCTACAGTGATGCATCCAAGAAGGGATTGGGGTGTGTTCTTATGCAAAATGATATGGTGATATCTTATTCCTCACGACAGTTGAAAATCCATGAGCAAAACTACCCAACACATGATTTGGAGTTAGTTGCGGTAATCTTTGCATTAAAGATTTGCAGGCATTACCTTTATGGTGAAAGGTGTGATATTTATGCTGATCATAAAAGTTTAAAGTATATTTTCACACAAAAGGAGCTGAATATGCGCCAAAGAAGATGGTTGGAGCTGATTAAGGATTACGACTACTCAGTCCATTATCACCCTGGGAAACCAAACAAGGTGGCAGATGCATTAAGTCGAAAAGACCATGCTAGTTTATCCATGATGAGGATCACAAAAGATCCAATATTTATGGATTTACAAAGGATGGATCTTGGAATTATAATGAAAGGGGGAAATCGTATCTTTCTCAAATGAATGTTCAACCATCTATACATGTGAAGATTAAAGAGGCACAGAAAGAAGATGTCGAGTTACAAAAGAATGTGAGAAATGTTCCTGAATTCAACCTTGATTGTGATGGGACAATAAAGTTCAGGAATCGGGTTTGTGTTCCTCCCATCCCCGAATTAAAGAAGGAGCTGCTGGATGAGGCTCATAGTTCTTCATTCTCTATTCATCCTGGAAGCATGAAGATGTATAGGGACCTGAAAGAGTATTTCTGGTGGGATGGCATGAAAAGAGATGCTGCTGAATATGTCTCTCGATGATTGGTTTGTCAGCAAGTTAAAGCTGAGAGATAGATGTCTAAGGGGACGTTACAACCATTACCCATACCTGAATGGAAATGGGAAAACATCACTATGGACTTTGTCATAGGACTTCCTAAAACATTCAAAGGCAATAATACTATCTGGGTCATAGTTGATCGTCTTACAAAGTCTGCACACTTCATTGCTATTAGAGAGGATTTCTCTCTGGATCAGCTTTCCAGGATATATGTAAAGGAAGTGGTATGATTGCATGGAGTACCACTTTCTATTATATCTGATCGGGATTCGAGATTTACCTCAAAGTTCTGGCGAAGTATTCAGCATACTCTAGATATAGATTTGAGTTTCAGCACTGCTTATCATCCTCAGACAGATGGTCAGTCTGAGAGAACAATTCAGACTCTAGAAGATATATTGAGAGATTGCTCTATAGATTTTAAAGGTGGTTGGGATCAACACCTACCTTTGGTGGAATTTTCTTATAATAATATCTTTCACTCCAGTATTCAGATGGCTCCTTATGAAGCTTTCTATGGAATGAATTGCAGGACTCCAACTTGCTGGGATGAAGTTGGGGAAAGAAAGCTATTAGGACCTTATCTCATTGATGAAATGGAAAAAAAGGTCAGATCTATTCAACAACACATAAGAGCAGCTCAGAGTCGATAGAAAAGTTATGCCAAAAACCGAAGAAAAGACCTAGAGTTTGAAGTGGGTGATAAAGTGTTCTTACGGATATCTCCCTGGAAGAGGGTTATGAGATTTGGAAAGAAGGGGAAGTTGAGCCCTAGATATATCGGCCCTTTCGAAATACTGGATCATGTTGTGAAGGTAGCTTACCGATTGGTGCTTCCACCGAATCTCTCTCAAGTTCACGATGTGTTCCATGTATCTCTCCTGAGAAAGTACATACCTAATCCTTCACATGTACTCAGCTCAGAAGTTGTACCGCTGAAGCAATATCTTTCTTATGAAGAACAACCGATAGAGATTCTGGATCCTAGCGAAAAATTCCTACGAAACAAGACCACTCGATTGGTGAAAGTTTTATGGAGGAACCACCAATTAGAAGAATCTACATGGGAGCTTGAGGATATGATGAGGGAGAGGTATCCTCATCTGTTTGTTACAAAGTGACGAATTTCGAGGGCGAAATTCATTTTAAGGGGGGTAGAATGTAACACCCGAGACTTTTATGTTATATAAATCATCAAAGGAATCTTTTTCTACACAACACTTTCATGGCTTTCTTTACACGAAATCGCGACCTTCCTCGATAGCTTGCGTCGTACGCAATACCGAGTTTCACTAAATAACGATATGCTATTAAAATATTATTAAAACTAGCCGTTATGAATAGTAATAACCACTTTTTGAAATTTTATAATTTTTATTTTTCAAAATGGACTTCATTTTTGGATTCAGAATGTCGAAATTAGCCTAGGGTGAAATTTTGGTATTTTTCTAAAAACGTTCAATTTTTGATAAATAGTGAAACCACTAAGTGGTAGTTAAAAATACTGAATTTTTCATAAAACATAATTTTACCGCTTCTGTGATTGGAATTTCAAAAATCCGAGAGACACGGTTAAAATCAAGGACTAAAATGTGGTTCAATGAGATGAAAATAATTTTTGGTGAATAGTAATTTTTTACTTTTATTTACCACGATTAAAAGTAAATAGGGTAATTAAGGGTAACAATGATATTATTATTACCCTAAAACATGTCCTAATTCTATTGGACAAGTGTAATTCGACCAAAAACAACCTTATAAATAAAATATGACCATTTAGGCCCACTTGGATTAGATTGGGACATTTATTATTAATTTATTTAAAGAAGGGTTAAATAGTAAAAATCAAAGTTTAATAAGTAAATAATTTTTAATATGGGGTTATACATAAGATGTATTCTACTATAAATATTCATTAGAAATATAAAAATATTTCCTACATAATGGTATTTTATTTTTAATTTTTAGACATTAAATAATTCAATTTATTTATGACACAACGATGATGCAGTAATTATCTTATTAATGAAATATTGACATAATTGATGTTATAAATACCCAAATAAATGTAATTAGAGACTTTTTATGAATTACACTAATTTTATAGGTTAATATGACATGTTAGTATTGATTTAATTAACTTGGTTCGAACTAATCATTCAGTTATGATTTTCACAAAAATCAATTACTAAATAGTGTCAAAATTGACATAAAATAGTTTTTAAAACAAATATTATATTATTAATTATTATTTTATTCCTAAAAATCTAAGGTTACACCAAATGACTTAGATAAGGTTATATATATTAATAATAAACAACTTGGGGTTCGTTTGTCTTGATATAGTAAGTTTATTAACCTTATAGTATAAGAAAACAAGAAGACACGGTAAAAGTTAAATTATCTAACTTAAAGTTAAATCTAAATGATAAGGTTACAATTGATACCTAAACTTGTCTAAATTCTATTGGATGAAAGGATTTCGACACCTACCCACCTTATCTTTGAAATATATTAATTTGGAGCTATTAAAAACCGAATTTGACTTTATAATAAAATAATATTTTTTGTTATTCCAAAGGTGCCCCTCTCCTCCCTTATAAAAGGGCACCTCCTCCCCCTATTCCTCACACCGCTTTGAGCCTTCAAGATCGGCAAACCCCTGAAAATTTCTTCTCTCCACTTCCCTAGAAACATCCTAGAGGTTCTGGTCTTCTTCAAAGACCCATTTTAGTGCCCTAAAAGGAGGTCTCAAAGAAGC
Source organism: Viscum album (assembly GCA_963277665.1). Lineage (NCBI taxonomy): Eukaryota > Viridiplantae > Streptophyta > Magnoliopsida > Santalales > Viscaceae > Viscum > Viscum album. The sequence goes on along the minus strand of OY728128.1, from coordinate 1,141,474,364 downwards.
ACTTCAAAGAAGAGGTAATGTCTGTTACCGATTCTTTCATCTTTATTTCTTCTTCCACTTATTCTTCTTTAGTTGTTTCATTATGAAGTAATAACATCAGTATCACTAATATACTAATATGTTATTATAAGTATGAAACAACCCTATTTCACCATCTATCCATCCTACAGAAAAAGAAATCACCGCGCGTGCGTACGTACGGAATACCGTCTCCACGCCGTGGTGTAATCTATTTTCCACCACCACCTAACTTGGATGGGTATAATGGTGTAAATAATGACTATATATGACTATTATGAAGTGATACTGATTCTGAAATAGTATACATACACTCCAATACAATTCCACGATCATAGGAACGATATCATCACTCGTGCGTACGTACGGAATACCGTCTCCACGATGTGATGCGACTCGTTCTACATGATCTTCATTTCATAATGATTATATAAATGAATTGAATTAATGAATATGATATATATTACACTAATACCATTCTGTAAATGAGGTATCTATAACCTAAAGATAATAATAAGAATTTATTCGACAAAACACGCATAAGAACAAAAAGTTATAAACACCCGAATAACAAGTAGCAATGAAACATTACTACTAAGAAGCTAAGAATATGACCATATATGATATCATAAAAATAAGTATGACTCTGGAATAAGTCAATAACATTATTTAAATCATTATACAGGAGGTTCGGACACTTACAAAGAAAATCGGACCTAAGGTAAGGGAAATATCACAATCTCATTTTTATCCGAGATTGTTAATACTTTAGTATTTACTGAGGTGTATTTTATCATCCACATCCATGTTTCCTCAATATGTAATATTATTTCCATCCACCTACAATTTTTTAAATCCAATTTTACCCTTCGGTGAGTTTTTAGTATAAGATATGAAAGGAATCTTTTGTTGTTTTTCATATGAGGTACTTTTTGACTTTTCCGGCAAAAGTACGAAAAGAATGTTTTTTTTAACTTCTACGGCATGAATGGATTTTTAAAACATTATTTCAAAGAAGCTTCCTTTAAAAGTTTTCATGTTTATTTTGAATCAACTTCTTTTAGTTCAAAATTGTATGACTTGTTAAGAAAGGAAAATGTTTTTGAAGTAGAAAGGATATTTTCCTCAAGAATGGAGTTCAAGTGTTTTATCAAAATTATTTTCCATCTAAGATAATATAGGGTTTTTTTCTATCCCTATTATTACATTGATTTGATTATGTTGTGATGGAATTATTTTTATGAATTCCTTTATCTTATATGAATTGTTTTATGATGTCATGATGTTTAAGAATCCCATTTTTATTACATGGGTTATGCTATGATGTATGGTTTATGATTTTCTGGCACACATAAGAATGGTATCATTATGAAATGGGTGGGACCTATATCTCCCTCCAATGCATTGGTTAAAGATTTTATATCTCATGAGATAGACATGGCTGGAACGGTAGGTTATACCGGTTCAGTGAAACAGGACTGAAACGAGGAGTGAACTCGGTTCAGAAAGGGACTTTGTCCACTAAGATAGTCTTGGAAATGGGTCTTGACTAATAAGAAATGATTCTCTATTATTATGTGTGTATGCCACAAAGTTTCATGTTTTAAATTATGATTATTGGAATTACATTTCACTACTATGATTTATCCCATGTTATGAAATTATTATCTCTTTTGCAGGTTAATATTTCCAAAAGATATGTTCTTATGAATATGACGTGATTGATATTTCTTTTATTTACCCTTACTGAGAATTTGAGCTCACCCTTTTGTATGTTTTATTTCCCTAGGTTAGGAAGAAGGTTATTAAGTAGAATATGCCGGAAAGGGACTCTAGATATGATGAAATAAATGGGAGGCAAAGTAGATGCTTTATGAACCAGTTGTTTATGTTTCCCAGTTTCTAAAGACACTATACCTATACTTTCCTTTCGTGGTTTTGTTATATGTTGTAATAAGTATGCTTCAATTTTAAAGTATTAACAATGTATGTAAAGTATGGGTCGTTATAGACTTCCTTTATATACATTGGAATATCCTTAATAATAAATATAGGTTTATTTTACATTTATTAAAGAACCATTATAATATATATCACACCATATTTTAATTATTTATGAACTTTTAATACATGTTTGTTAACAATTACTTTTTAAAAACATGTTTAGGATAATAACTTATTTTTTTTCATGTTTGTTTCGATTTCTTATTTTTGATTCCCGTAATTTTATAATTGGATACATAAAATCCATAATGTTAAAAATTATATAATTTTCTATATATTTAGTATATATGTATTTATTCTAATCCATAAAATATAGATATAGAAAATTTAATAAATCGTACATGGAGAAGGTTTGTCATATGTATGCATGGATGATGATTCCATTTTCTCCAATAATTAAATAAATGAAATTTAAATAACAAAAAAATTTAAAGAATAATTTTTATTTCATATTTATCACATTTATTAATTATTATTACCTTAACAACATTCCATGTAATGATTTTCTGATAAATGAATCTTAATGCTCTGTGATGGGGTAGTTCGTCGTATAGATGAATAACATTATCATATCCCCTAAAAAGTTAAATTATGAAGTTATATGTAATGTATCTGACCTATATCCCTATAAACAAGTTCCCCAAGTCAGTACTCCCTATGACCTCAAGTGCACATCCCCGTACACTAGAGGTTTCTGACTTGTAGTGAGGGTTTAATGGATCATGTGGGAAACAATACCCTTTTTACTAGAGTAAGCCACAACAGATAATATATGACAAAAAATAAATAATTAAAATAAACAAGATCCTTGCATTATTATCCATATTTAAAACTATAAAGAAACCACAACCTATATTTAATAATCCATTTCCAATAAGTAGTTCCAAAGTGAAGGATACCCAAAAGAAATAAAACTCTTCAAATCCCAAAAATAGGTAATGACTCCATGTCTCGATCCTCATGGAAGTATACCCGAAGCCCAAGTAAACTCCATAGAAAAGGGTCTTTCCCCTTATCCTAACCTACAACAATAAAATCAGCTTGGGTATTGAATAGAGTCCTGATAAGGGTGTGATCACAACTCAGTGGCCCTCCACCAACAGTTTATATAAAAAACTCTGGTCCAAACAGAATGTGAAAGTGAGTAAGAAATGAATAACAAATAAACATTAGAAGACTTGGGTGACATTATTTAACAATATTCAATTAATCTATTTTCAAAATTATATTCATTTTCATCACTTATACCATTTTTTATACTATGTTTATTTTCATCACAATATCCATTGGGTATGTATATACATAATTCCAACATCATCACAATAATGTTAATTATCATGCATAAGGAGAAAATTCATGTTGCCTTTATCCCAATGGAATAAAGATTTCACAAAAAATACATTACACATTCATTAGAGCCTCTATCCATGTATTCTTGTAAAAAAAATTATGGGAATAGAATATCATTACTCTTCCCTGTCACATGCATTATGGGGTGGGGTTTATACCATCGGGCTATCTCGACCCGTTGGAAAAAAATCATCAAGTCCAATACCACACAACTACCACTCCATGTGCACATTTTTATTTATCAATTTAGAAAAGATACCATATCAAAAACCAATTCAAAATCTCTACACATGACATTTAAAATTCATGTTTCATTCAACATGTAATGAATCATAAAGCCTTAACCGTTTGGAAAATTTACCCTTTTACATATCATATTCCATTTAATCTATTTCCCTTTATATTATGTAACACATTTAGCATAATCAATAATTCTCATTCATTGTCCCATTTCACATATTCACCAAATTCCAAGAATTAACCCATTTATTTCATTTCTCATTTCTCATGAAATTTAAAAAATCATATTATTTCACTGAACCCACATCATATTAATCCAAACAAACCCACATGCTATTATCCATCTCTAAAAATAAAAATAAATATTCCATATTTGAAATAAAGTAACATCTCAACATGTTCATCATAGGATCTACTTTATTGCAAGTCAATTCTATGATCAAAATTACATTTTACGTTGTTTAGGAATGTTGGAAAAAACCATGGGTGGACCTAATCTAGTATATTCATCCATGATGCATCCCATGGGGATCATGAGGGATTTATTTCATTATTTATCCAACCATTTTACCAAATACCACTAAGAAAATAAATTTTACCAAAAAAAGAGAATCAATAAAAGAATCAAACATGCACAAATCAACTTCAATAATACGACATATAACGTATAGACCACATACCTCGAATCCAAAGATAAATGAACCATTAATCATAGATTTATATCCAATTTTATGAACCCATTGAATCCTTACCCTAATATCCCTCAGAAAAAGAGGGCTTTAGAGGTTTTAAAGAATAATAATGAACCCAAAATCCCTACTCTTGAAAAGAGAAGCAATGGAATGATTAGACTCACATGACATTTCCAATCGCCACTAACAATTCTATAAACAACATATAATTAATTGAGATTGATCCTTTTTATGATTGGGGAATTTTGAGTTGTTACAAGGATGGTAGGATGAATAATGAGGAAAAAAATTGGGTGAAACACATAAATTCCCATGTGGGTAAATGGTAAATTGTCACCTTTTAATGAGTACACAGTTTGGCCATACAGTTTTCCAAATCATGTACTAACCTTGCACCATCCTCTTTCAAAAAGGTTCCAATTCACAAAGATACCTGGGAAAAAACATGGTTTGAAAAATCATGAACCAAATTTGTGAAATTAGTCTTTACAAGGTTGAAAAGTTTTCTCTATCACTCACATTGTTTATACTAACCATGAGCAAACTATGAAACTTGAAAATGATGGCTCGATTTAACTTTCATTCAAGTCCCAAACCCTCGGAACACCATTGAAAATTCTCATACACAGAATATATTTTTAATTATCCAACATTAAGTTATTGAAAAACAATTTAAACAAGAACTTACTTCCATAAGTCCCAAAAGATTATATCCTCTTCTCCTTCTAATGGATCGTCCTCAAGACATAATCCCACACATCAATGATATTCTAAATTGAAGAGATTTGGCCCAAAGTCCCACATATCTGACTCTCTTTCCCAATTTTCTTCTTTAACAATACCTTACTTACACTATAATTGAACCATGGGAATATTCTTTCCACGCAAGACTTTCTCACTACAATTCACAATAAGAACAAGATGATTCTGAAAGGACACATCTGCCTCAATCTAAACATTCTAAAAATCAATCACATGATACATGTCAGGGTGATACTACTAATGATGTGATATAATAAAAACAACATGCATATTAATATACCACTATGGATGATCCAATCAATACTCCCCTGGTCAGACCCTCTCCACAATTGCAAAAATATCCATATATCTATTCACCAACATACCCCATTTCTGAATTTGATGGTGACCCAACCTTGGTGACACCTGACGAAATACAATATCACCCACAATAAAATCAACAGGTCTACGACACCTATCCATATAAGACTTCTTACTACATTGATCCATATCTATATGATTCTAAATCAACTGAATCTGTTCTGATGTCTCTTTCAAAAGACTCATCCCCAACAACTATTATTTCCAAGCTTCCATCCAACATAATGGTAATCTATATATCCTACCATAGATCTCCTCAAACGATACCATTTTACTCATATATCAGTAACAATATTTTTAGGAAACTCAATAGGAACCAAATTAGTTTCGCATGATCCACCAAAATCATATACCCATGCCCTCAAAATTACCTCTAGCACATGGATATTTTGTTTCAAATTTTTGTTCGTCTGTGGGTGGAAAGCCATAAGAAAAAACACTTGGCTACTGAGAAACTTCTCTAATCCTAGACAAATGAATCATTTCAAACAAAAATCACAATTAAAAACCATATTATGTAGTAACCTATTCAAATTTAATACCTATAAAACATATAAATCTCTTAATAGATTCAGAGTGAAGTTCTCTTGGATTAAAAAATGAGCCACTTTAGTTAACCAATACACAACTACCAAGATCACATAATTCTTCCAAATAATATTTAGAAGACTCGCCATGATATCCATCGTCATTTCAAACCATTTACACTATGGAATGATAAATGGATATAAAAAACCACATGGTTACGGATTCTCATCCTTTACCTGCTGACAGCTAATGTATCAGGCCACAAAACCTACAACCACCTCCTTCATCCCTGGCCACCACTATTGCCTGCGAAGATCACAATACATACTGGTAAAGTCAGAATGAAATTCCAACATTGATACATGGAAATTTTGAATAAGATATTATCATATACACGTTTTCATAAAACATGTCCATGCTCAAAAATGACACAATCATCATCAATAGTCCAACTGGAAGGTGACACCCCACATTTGAGACATTCACTTAAAGTAAAACATTATAAATATTCATGTTGTATATCCTTGATCAAGATTCAATGCTTATACTCGACATGAAAGGATGCAAGGCTTATCTTCCCATGGCCATCCTACACCCCCAGAATCATCTCAAATAAAAATATAATCATCCTACAATAAGAAATAGATTCTTGAACCATCAGATTTTGAGTCATCTAACTCAGAACTTATGCAACATTGTTCCCCATTACCCATGTGTAAACCATCTCAAATCAAAATACTGAATGTAATAATCCCTCTATAATTAAAAAGATTAAAATTTCACCAAGGGAATATGTACTTACGAATTTTATGAATAATATACTAATTAAACCATTCTCCCAGCAATTAGTGCCACCAAAACATCAGGGAAAAACTACTATAACCAATTCAAGATCATGGGTAGGTTAATTTCATTAATGAGGCCTGAATTTCTATATACCATAAAAAACCACCCGGTCATTTTGAATTAATAATGTGCAAATACCAAGACCCGACACATCACAAAACAAGGTATACTCATTACGAGGTTCGAGTATGATCCGAACTACTGTGGTAGTAAACCTATTCTTCAAATCATGGAATGAATTCTGAAATGCCCCAAACCACTCAATCGTGATTCCCTTCTTAGTAAAACCTGAATGTGGTGCTACCAAATTTGAAGATTATTTAATGATCTTTGGTAATAGGCTACTAAACCAAAAATTATTCAGACATTAAAAACATTCTTGGTATTCAATAACGACCCAACTGCTTGAACTTTCTCTGAGTCCACTAAAACACCATTCTATGAGATTATGTGACCTATGAAAAGCACCAAATTGATCTATAAGTGTAATTAAGATAGCATGGTGTATAAAATTTTCTCTATTAGTGTATACAAAATGATTTAAAAATGTTTTTAATGGTCATCATGAGACCTAGAGTACACTATGATATCATCAACAATGAGAAAAACAAACTGACCTAGATATGGGTGAATTATTTTATTCATTATGGCCATAAAAATTTCTGGATCATTGGTCATCCCAGAAATTATCACAAAAAATTCATATAATCCATACATTCTCTTGCTCCTATAACTAATATTTATGTTCAAAAAGGGAGATACCCATGGTGACATAATACAATGAATTAACCACTTCTTCTCTAGCTCCTATAACATGTATTTATGTTCATATATATATTCCAGTGTTATTCTATTTGGTGGTATAAAAATAGGATTTGTTGAAAAATGTAGCCATACTGAAAACACATCATTTCTCTCAGATTCAAACCCTAATAAGTATCCAGTAAACACATCCTGGTTCCAATACACAATAGTACAAATGAAAATCTATTCTACACCCCCATAGCCATGCATATGAAAAGGCACTTGGGTTTTGAGTTCACCTAACTGCGGAAAAACTGGACCTATACGCCCCACTCAGATATCACATTCCCCATTATAGACATAACTATATCTTTCACGATATATAAATAGTACCCTATTGTGGTAATAGTAAATATGGGATTGGTACATCACTAGCCTATCTATTTCAAAAATCATATCAAAACCAGAAATCTATGGAAATTACAAGTTCCATTTGAAATGATGCTTATCAATATTGAGAGCACATCGCTTACACTACTGAATATTTTTTTCACACACCCATAATGGTGCATTGGCCAACATGACCCCACATGTATGTTCCAGCTCTAGGCCCAACACAAGAACAATTTGAGATGATATAAAATAATTTGAATCACTTGTATAAAAAAACAACTAAAATGCATGGAAGATATAAAAATCGTATCTTGAACAATTTATCATCAATCCTAACAATCTCCAGGTGTAGACAGAACTTCATGAAGCTTACTTACCCCTCTACCCTAGGCCCCGATCAGAGTTCATGGTGTTGAACTCTGCTTCTGATTTGGACACTATCATCCCAGACAACTACGCCACCCCATGACAGTTATTAAACATTATGCTCCAACTAACAACCTGATATGGGGTAAATGAATCCCTTCCTTCACACAAAATTGATCTTTGTCCGGTATCTATAAACATCTATCGAGGGTTCCTCTAGAAACTCTACACATTCCATATTCTGGTACATGATCATCATATATATGGTGGTCAGAGGCACTGACCATTCATGTTCCCCATCCTTCCACACTAATAAAAAAACACTTGTTCACCACACTGAATGATGATGCTCAATTCTGACCACTTTTCACACCACTAACCTTGGGGATATTTACAAAATTATGCTTCATACCATTATAAATTCTACCACTGGTTCGCCTAATTGGAACCACAAACCCATTACCTGAAGAATTATTTATGTTCCCTACTAAAATTTAGGCTTGATCCACCACTTTTGAAACCATCTTAAAATGGAATATGTTCACTTGGGATTTCATATCATGTATAAATCCATCCAAATAGTGTCTCACAGTAGCAGCCCCATCCCCTTCTAGTGCTAGTGAAAAGTATTACAAGTCTGTGAAATTGCAAGCATAATCCATAACTAACCTAGTTCCCTGGGCCAACCTCATAAAATCTTCATATCTCTTTGTATCATGGTATATAGTTATATATTCTCTAGAATCTTATCCTATAAGTCTTTCCATAGCTTTCCTTCAACCTTATGAGTCTGAACCAGGATATCCCACCACTGCCTTTCTGGCCCCCACAACAAATATACTTAAATCTTGAATCTCTTCAATAGTTGAGTCTCTAGATGATCCAAAATAATCTAAAATGACTCTTTCTAGAACTCCACCACATCTAGGCCACCCTATAAAAAACCTTAGAGGGTGATACAACATAAACTCTATAGATAGATAAAATATACTCAACACAACCCACCCTAGGTCTTGATCCATTATTTACATAAAATAAGGACTGTTCTCATTAAAATTATGTTCTCCTCTGTCCCCTTTAACCACTAGAACCTCTTTCCCAAAATCTATAGGAGTATTATCGATGATTTACTCTTGTTCCCCACTTTCCATTGGTCACCATGGTGGAATTTCCCTACAATTACAAACATGATTCTTATAACAAATTACTGAAATATTCCACAATTTACATAAAATAAGGCTCTCTACTATTTATAAACAACCCATTTTGTATTCAATATCTCTATAGAAATAAATATATCTATAGCACTACCATAGGCCTTCCCTAACATGATTCATGGATAACCTAAGGAAAACCAACATACAGTGTCACAATTATTTCATTAAACACCATTTTAAACTATTTCCACCTTCACAATGAATATACTTCTCTATTAAACATCATTTCCATTAGAAAAATTGTTAGAACCAATTTTTTCACCTCGTTTTGAATACTCTATTAATCACAATTCATTAACCATTATTTCAATTTACCCATTAGAAACATTTTTATTAGACCTAACATTCTTCAAATTCTTAATGAATTTATGATGCATCATTCCATTCATGTCCCTAAAACCCATCCCATGTGTTCCTATCATGATGTGTGCCACCTATATCACTAGGTTTAAACAATTAAGCATGAATGAAAAAACTCATTCCTTTCCATCCATGAGAAAAATATCATAAAATATTCACATCACACAAAAATTTCATCACCCAATTATGAAGTATCAATCAACTGTAACAAAAAACATCCAGAACTATAATTCCAACCCTGGGTACTTCAGTATTCCATTGTAGATGGGTTAGCTATACCCAAGAATGATCTCATTACCATGAAAAAAACATTATCTCTCTTATATCATCCCAAATTTGATGATCTTAGAAAATAAAAACTCGAATACCACATTTTAACTTTCCCAACCCAGATGCCATTAAAACGGTGCCAAAAGTTGGGTCACCCATAACCTGAAGCACACCTCCCTATACGCTAGAGGATTTTGGCTAAAAGCAATGTTATAATGGATCATTTGGGGAGACTATACCCATTTTTCTGGATTAATACAGAAAAGATAACATTTGAAGTGATGGAAAAAATAAACACTAACCCAGAACCACGCATTACAAACCATTTCCCAAATAAGGTAAAAATGACAACCAACATTGAATACGCAATGTCAGGCTAATAGTGGTAATTTGATGGAAACCCAAAAAATTCCAAACCGAAAAATCCAAAAATGGGTACTAACTCCATGTTAAGATCAATATCCATGAGCATCCAAAGCCCAACCCAAATCTCTACCATAGATACTTTTTCCTTGTCCTGTCCTTTAAGACTAAAATCTACTCAGGTACCCAATGGTGGCCTTATAAGGGTGATAATACAACTCAGTAGGCCACCGCCAATAGTTTCTACCAAATATCTAGTAAAAAAAGGATGTGAATGTGTGTATCAAATTAATAAAAAAATATAAAAACAAAAACTCAGGTGCCATTATTTACCAATATTCACATTATCCATTTCCATCGTTATAATTATTTTCATTACTTATATCATCATCATTACTAAGTTCACATTAATCACGTGATCCATGAGTTCGGAATGTACATCATTTACATGATAAACCAAGATGGTCATCTATCATATATAAGGGGATAAATTGAATTCCCAATATCTCTAGCGAATAATCATTTAATTAAAAACATAAAACATACCATGGATCCTCTTTATATGTTTTTGCATCAAATGAAACCATTTGGAGAATAGAACCTCATGCATCTTCCCTAACCCATGCATTAGGGGGCATGGTTTAGTGCTTGAGTCTAATCCAACCTATAGGCGTAGATCATCATGTCCTTTAGCCCACAACTACCTTGCAATGTGCACATGCTTATTTATACTTTTAGTACATATACTATATAAAAAACCCATTCTAACCTAGTACACATAATATTGGAAATTCACATATCATTAAAAATTTTCAAGCATCTTCAAGCATTAATTCTTTCAGTACATTTACCATTTTTTCAAAGGAAACCCCATTTAATATATTTCCCTTTTTATACATTAACCCATTTAACATAATACAAAATTATAATATATTATCCCATTTAAAATATTCATCATTTTCCAAGAATTTACAACTTTTAGTGTTCATAATTTTGAAAATTAATTACCCATGTAACATCTTCATCAGTTTCACATAAATTTACCCAGTTATGCATTTCAAGTACAATTCATCATAAATTTACCACAATCACTTTAATTAACCCATAACATTTCATATTAGTCAAAACAATCCCATACATCATTATCCATGTCTATAAATGTCTATCAATATTCCCATTTTAAACTAAACTAACATCTCAACATGTTCATCATGGGATCTACATTATTCCATGTCTATTCATTGTTTAACATTACAATTTTCCATGTTCAGGAATGTTAGAACACCACATTGGTGACCCTAATCTATTCTATAAATCCTTGATTAATCCCATTGGGATCATGAGTGGTTCCACTAATCATTTAACCAACATTTATTCAAATATTACTAAAGGCATCAATTGCACAACCATATAGAAGAAATAGTGCAAAGAAACATGCATAATTCAACTTCAAGACTATAGGACATAACTTTTAGACCGCCTATCGTGAATATAAAGATGAACCCAACCTTATCCTTATCATTATATCTAGAGTGATGACCCTATAAAGACCCATCATATGATCAAAAAAGTAATTTTTAGGTCTTTAGATGAAAAAAAATGAAAATAAAATCCCTGATCCAGAACAAAGATGCAAGAGAAGGATTAGACTCACCCGAAACTTTCATTAACAACCAAAAGAACTCTAAAAATCATATAATTGAAGTATATTGATCCTTGTGATGTTTGAGGTATTTTGGTTCAGCATTAAGGATGGGGCCATAATAATGAGAAAGAATATCAGGTGAAACACTTAAAATACCAAGGGTGGAAATAGTAAATTCTCACTTTTTAATGAGGTGCACGATCTTCCCCACATATTTCTAATCTAGGTTTCAACCAACGACCATGAGGGTCCATGTCACATGTTTACCTTGGAATCTTGCATGGTTTGAAAAACTATCTACAAAATGTGTGAAATACCAATGTCCATGATTTCATGGTTTTAATCTCCCACTCGCACATTTTACACACAGCGCATGTTAACCGTGAAACTTTCTCATAATGGACCGATTTCCCTTTCATTCATGTCCTAACAATAAAACACCCTAGATGAACCTAATACACACATTAAAAATTTATTAGAAAAATTTCAGGGATTTAAACCAAAATTCAAAAAAAAACATACCTCAATGAAGCCTGAGATCTTATAGTATATGTGATATTATAATAAATTAGAAAATAAATGTTTAAAATATCATATATATATATATATACATTATATCAATTATCATAGCAAACAGTAAGATGATATGATGGGAAACATGTCACATTAGTTCAAGAGGTGGTAGTCCATCGTACACACAAGAGATGTCGTCACCTACCATTTTAGGGAAGATAAGATGTATATAGGTCATTCCCAAAGTATAATAAATTATTATTTTAGGAAATATTTTGATATTATTATATTATATTTTTTTTAATAATACATTATGGAGGAGAAGAATAATGAAAATAAATTATTTTGAAATAACATTACCCCTTCTTAGAGAAACCTCATTGAGTTGGCACCAAAATCCATCATATATTGGATTTTTGATCAAAATAAGGAATCTAAGATGAAATTAGGGAATTAATAAACTGATTTTGATTGGTACTATAAGAAAAAAAAGGTATTGGATGTGTTAATAGTAGGGGATAGGGGGTGGTCTTCTTTACGTGAGGTGAGTATCCCACTTATAATTTTTGAAAAGAAAAGGGTTTCCCCATGTTTTACAACTTCATAAAATCTCAACAAATAGGCCATTATAGAAATTTATATCTTATAAGGTCAAAAATTATCCACAAATTGTGTTTTGGGAAATTTTATGGGTTATTTTATCCCCTATCATTTTAGTTTATCCCTCAGTAAACTGGTTTTTACCTTAACCACAATTATTAATTTTTTTAATATTAACTATGAAAAAAATTAATTTGACCACATTAGATATTATTAATTATGAATTTTATAAATATGTAACCCATTTTTCTACATTACATTCATATATTTGGATATTTTTTATTTTAAATTAAACTTGAAGACAAAATGAAAAATCATTTTTCAAAATAGTAAATCATTAAAAATTTAAAAAGATATCAAATCAAAATTCAATATTAATTTCATAATAATGAACTAAAATGTATGAATAGATATAAAATTGAAACATTTTTACTCTTAAAACTATATAAAATTAAAAAAAATTATTAAATCCTTCGATGGAAAATGTAGTTTTTAAATGGTAAAAATTATTTTTCATAATCCACTAAAAACTTTATCTTCTTAAAAAATTTTAAAAAAATTAGTTAAATATAATTTTAATATTAAAATTCAAATAATTATGATTATATTTTCAACTAATATTTCTAAAATTATAAAAATTTAGTTTTAAAATGTGTGATAAAAAGTCAAAAAATATGACTTTTTCAAAAAAATATAGTTTTTAATCCTAAAATTTTAATTTTTCTTATATTTTGATTGTAAAAACATAAGATGAATTTTAAAAACCTAAATGAATAAAAAAATATATTAAAATTTTATTAAAACCATTCACAATATTTTATTTATTAATTTTTTTATGTAAGACATGTTAGTTTGCAAAAAAGTAGCTTTTCAGAAAATGATTTTCTTTATTTTCAAATGGTTTTTGTTTTCATCTCTAATTTACTCATCAGAAAAATATTCATTATGTATAAAAGTATAAAGACATTGATTTCATAATTTAGTTAATCCTATTCAAAACCAAAATTTCCAATTTATTTTCAATAACTATCATATTAAATATTAATATTTTAATAGTATGTCATGTATTGTTTAAACTCGGTGTCACGTGAAACATATGATAAAATCAGTGTTTCATGTCACACAAGATGAAATCAGTGTTCCATGAATCAAAAATTATTGAAAGACTAATTTTAGTTGAGAAAATATTACATAAAATCTCATGGTGTTACATTTTGGACCTCTTATATTGAATTTCACCTTTAAACCTTGTCACTTTGGTTACAATTACTGAGGATACTTCTACCTAATTACATCATTAGATCCCCACTTATCTTCCTCAAATTATTGGTTTTCCACAAAAAAATTGACATGTAATGTAGACTTGTTTCATATAATTTTATTTTAATTATATAGAATCTACACTGGTTATTCCTCATAAGAAATATCGTTCTCCAATGGTACAACCTTTGAGTACAGTACATTTAATAAACAAAGTATTTTAGTCAGTATGATTGATACTTGAAAGACATTATGAGCCTAAGAGATGTTCAATAAAATTCTAAAAATTAAAATTTACTATACTAAAACACTCAAGAATTTCAAAGGGGATGATGTTCATAGGTCTTAGTCTTCCATTATTACTTTGGTAAAAAAATCAAAGAAACACCTTCTTGTCAACATCAAAATATAAATAGCATTGAAAATTATCTATAGAACCATTCTATAAATTTTTTTCTAACCATATTTATTTTTGAATTAATCTATCTATATAAACTATATCAAGTCCAAATATCATTATTTATAAAAGATTATTTTATTAAATTGGAGCTCCACACCACTATCCATAACAAGATCCATATGAAGACATCTAAATGATCGATTGAAATCTATTCTTGTATGAAAACTCAATTTGAAGTTTTTTAGAATCACAAAAACCCTTAAAATCCATATAAATTTATTTTATTATATCCCCCTTGGTTTTAATTGTACTCTCAAACTGGCTATTTTTTTAGGATGGCACACATTATTGAAAAATAGCTCAGTGTCTAGGGCCTACTAACATCATCTCCAAAACATTGAGGTATACCACAAATACCAATCAGATACAATATAATGTCATAATTTATAAAACCCAATGACTTCATGAATGTATTTTCTATAAAAATTATATGTAGATATATATTATCAGATAACAATGACGTGTCATGACTTTTTAATGTGATCAACTATAATATATAATCACCTCAATAACAAAGGTAAGATATCCCATATTCATTATCAATACCATTAATCATATATCAATAGAGAGTAAATTCATTAATCCTAAAATAAAATTGTCATTAATATATACATAAAACCAAAGGGTTTTATTTCCATAAATAATTATTAAAATATCATTAATCTTGAAAAAATCCCATCACATAAAATGTATAATGTATGTCAATAAATTACAAATTATGATCAACCATAAACTCATAATCCCATGATTGTATTTGTTCCTCTTAATTTACTCTTACAAGGATACATATATTCTTTCAAAAGATAATTCACCCATTATTCCTTAAATAATCTCTAATAATAGAAAAAAAACATTTCCATAGGATTCATAGGTTAATACTTGTGTTGATAGAATATGAAATGTGATTCCATTAATCCAAAATTCCAATTGAGGGAGATAGTAAATACTCAAAGTTAGATGAAATTTCACTAAAGGATGAGAAATATATTTTTTATAGTAATAATTCATTAAAAAACAAACCTGAAATTCCCCCCTAATCAGTAGAGGATAACATTAATCTTATTTTAAAAATTCTCTTTATCCACTATTATTGCATAAGAATTCAGTTTATCCATTATCTTCAGAGGTTTTTTGACTGTTATGTACATTATACCTTGGATTGGGAGTTGATTCACATAATTGTGAAAATAAATTCCCTTAAAGAATTGGAGTATGGGTGGGGCATTCCTTAGATATTTCCATATATTTATATCATTATTTATCTTCTTATCATTTCTGTATTTACTGAATCGATGAACTTCCTTTAAACACTTAAAACATCTAGTAATACCTATAATATAATTTACTACATGTTACAATCAACACATCAAGCATAAATTAAAAATAATCTTCATTCCTCCTTGGTTTTTATATTTTCCCATGAATTTCATCTTTATTTTCTTATCAAAACATTGTCATTTATGGGTAACTACAAATCTCTAATTACACGATGATAGAAAAGTGAATGATTTATTCGTAGATAACAAAGTTACTTTTGGATAATACCATTTGGAGAATTGGTTTTAATCCATTGAATAATAAGACAACCTTACTTTCATATTGTATTATTATACTATAAGAACATCTCACAAGTTTCATAAGATTTACCTCATATGTACTGATAAATTCTCTATCCTTTTTTACCTCAATGAATTCCTTATTTATTTAATTATGAACAGTACAAGGGAAGTAATTACTGAAAAATGAAATCGTAAACTCTTCCCACTCCATGGAGTCAATTTGATCATGTTTTCTCATACTCTTGATTAGTTTCCACCATTTATTTGCTTCCCCTTATAAATGATAGAATACTGAAATGAATATTTCATTATTCGAGAACATGGAAATGGAAAATATCTTTTCAATTGTATTGATAAATTTTTTAGCAAATAGTGGATCCATATAACCACTAAAATAAGGTGGATTTTATAATATGGATGATTCAAAAGATCCTTGTTTAGTAATTTAATCATTTGGATCTATTTCATGATTCTTAACATGGGAAATTATAGTGACCATAATAGTAATATTTTTCATTCAATCCCTATAATTTTTTGCCACTCATGGGGAAAATCATTTCATTTTTTGTCATAAAAAGAATGAACATGGTTCTTTAAGGAACTATATATGGACTAAAACAAAAAATAATAGTGCATGAGATAATTATTATTCAGTAAAACCATATAATCATTAAAATAACTTCTAGGATATCAAAATCTTGACACCTTCATTTTAATTTATGAAACCATTGGATTAACCTAAGTTAGTCAGGGATATAATTAAAATATTTCATGATGTTTCATAAAGAGTTTGTGAATTATCAAGGAATATCTCTTTGGATTTTCAAAAAATATGTGAATAAAGGCCTATTTTCATGTACCATGTGGTGATAAAGTTCGACTCAATATTCCATTTTCAGAGTTATTGACCCTGTGTACATCTATGCTAGATCCACATCGACTTCTAGTATCTAGGTCAGGATGCAACATAGTGGAAACCACTCACTATATTATTTACAAAATGTCTTGGATATTTTTTTATACTTTGACTCATACTTAGACTTATCAATAGATATATCACATGAAATACCATTGGACATATCCCAAAGGCTCTAAAAAAATTTATATAATCTTAGTTTCGAAAGGTTAACTAAACTATCCCTTTGAAACCAACTATATGGAGCCATGATATTATAAAAAAAATATCACGTATATTTAGATGAATTTTCGATATACTTCGTAATCAAATTCCTGAGTACCGTAATAGTTTATTGTATTTGGAGACTAGAAACACAATCTTCTTATTTCATGAAAGATATTTAATATGTTCCACAAAGATATTTCCATATATTACACCTATAAGGAATACCCTACCTACTACTTTATTACTAACCTAGGGAATAAAATATAGAAATTGGTGGTCCCACATGCTTATTAAGGGTAAACGTATGAGATATAAATCTACAATCATTTGATAGTATATTATATGAATAAAAGTATATAAATATCCAAATAACTTATTAATATCACACCCAAACTATCATATATTATTAATATGTGTCATGTTATAAGGATTGGTAGATCATAAGACATGATTCATAAGGAATTCAAATATCATGATACAAGAGAGGATAACATTGAAAAAGGAAATAGAATTGTTGAAAGAACATAATCACAGAAAACCTAATGTCATTGATACCCATCGAGACATTAATAACATGATATAATTTGGCTAAACACCTATGTACCTACTTCAAGAAAGGGATAACCACATATATACTATCTTTTTTAGGATTGGGAAATCCAATAGTGTCCCCCCTTTTAAGGCATCATGTAACCTCCCATGTACTAGCTGATCATATAGAACATCAATCATTACCCAATTCAGTGGTGGTAGATATAGTTCCCAAATGTCCTTTTTTATAATGTGACAGAAATCCATATCTATAATGTAACCATCATTACAAAATTAAAACAATGAATAATTGTTCTATAATAACATAAAACATTTATCATGCCATCAGATCATAAACTGTGCATTGAAAATAGGTTTCATAAACATTTCATCAGTTCACTAGATCATTACCCAAGAAAAATAAATGGATTTCATAAACATTTCATAAATATAATCATTGAAAATCTATATAAATTATATGGATGGAATCATTAAATATTATCAATAGTAAATCATATGTCACATAAAAGGAAGACATCATAGACGGAAAAGTATTTAGGAAGATCACATGTAAAATTTATTGTGGAAAATAGACATTTCACATTGAATTTTTTTTAAAAAATCATTTCAAAATTTGTTTCTTTTAAAAAAAATTTGAAACAAATAAAATAAAATTTAAAATAATTTAAAACATTTCTTGATGAAAATGTATTTTCCATTTATAATATCACTAAAATTTCATCAAATAATTTTGAAATACTTTTATTTGAATATAAAATTTATTAAATATAATGGATGACCAAATAACTATTATTGTAAATGAATTAGGAAATTCTATTCATGTCATACAGATTAAAACAAATATTCCACTCAAATTTTTGGTAATATAGAAATGGGCCTTATTTTAGATAATGACCAGAATATTACTTTTAAAAAAATTTAAAAAACACAAAATTATAAATAATATTTAATATATCCTTTTTATAATGTGAAAAAAATTTATGATAATATTTTTAGAAATAATATTTTTTGAATAAAAAAGGATTATTTACCGAAGAGATAAATAATGACATATTTTATAACAAAAGTATTTTTAGCTCTTGTGAACGTTAGGAGATATATATGAAGGGAAAATAACTATTCTCATGATATAACCATAGAATAATTACAATCCCTAGAATCATAAGAGATATATCATAATATTTCACTATCAAAAACATGAACATAAGAAAACCTGATAGATGGTGAGATTGTATAATAAAACCCTTAACACTTTCGTACATTTCAAATCTTAAAACCCATTAAATGATCAAATAAAATAGGACATTGAATATGATAAAAAAAATTACATTCATTATCTTTCATGTTAAAGGGATAGTATATACACCTCAAATAATAAGATAGGTTCATAATATAACTTTTGTCCCAAAGGAGGCAATTAGAGAAGAAAAAACCTTACCATTTAGGTATCATTTGAACCATAAAACCCATGAAACAAAGGTCCAAAAATGGATAATTACATCCGATTAATATTCAGGATAATAATATTAAATAAATTCAAGGTAAATATATATACCATATAAAATAAATAGGTTGTTAATATGGAATGAGTCCCATAAAAGTAAAAAGTGAGAGGGAAATCCCTTATCTTGTGTCTCTACTTCATTTGGAAACATTAAAACATATTCAAATAAATATTGAGTTATTATAAATTTCATAAACATAAAAAATTATTTATATTAACCCATATATTATTTAATTTTGTTCTTTTATTACCTTTTACTCAATAATTCCTTTTTTAAATAACGTTCTCGATAATAAATTCTATATTTTCAGGTATGTTTGATTTGGTATTATTTTCCTATTTCTTTGATCATGGTTCCATCACCACGATAATGTTAAATATTATATAAATATCATATATATTTAGTATATATGTATTTATAGTAATCCATAAAATTTATAGATAGAGAATGGAATACACTATTGAATGAGACATTAGGTCATATGTATACGCGATTGATGTTTCTATTTTATTAACAAATGAAATAAAAGAAAGGTAAATAATATATTTACTATAAAAAATTATTATTTTATATATATATCAGTTATATTAATTAAATTTACCCTAATTTCCTTTCATGAAAATATTTAGTTAAGAAATAATCACATCGCTTCGTGAGGAAATAGTCCCCCATACACATTAGCGACATTAGCATATCCCCTATGGAATTCAATGTTGGATGTTATGTATGATATAATTATTAAAAAATAAAATTTATGATAAAAATACCACAAATATACTTTATATCCATCATTATTCCAAACTAGAAGATGTGTTTATGGAAAACATGTCACAATGTTCTATGAGCCGGTAATTCATCGTACAGATGAGCGATGTTATCACTTCCCATTTGAGGGAAGAGAAATTTTATATAGCTACTTATTGTAGAATAATAAAATTTATGAATATGTAAGATACTGAGGATATTATATTAATATTGTTTAATAATATTTTATGGAGGTGGAAGAATAAATAAAATAAATATTCTTGTTGAAGAATGTTACATTTACATTGGGTTACCACCTTGGTTTTACACCAAAGCATTTATTGGATAGATTTATGATCAAACTAAGGCTTCTTAGGTTAATAAGAGGTAAATTAGTAAGGTTTTTTATATTTCATGGATAATTTATTGGGTTTTTGAAGTTTAAAGATGATTGGAAAGGGGGTTTCATTTTTCATGTTAGGTGATAGACATACATATAATTTTTTAAAAGAAAAATATCCACCCATGCTTATCACATGAAAAATGCTTCACAATGGACCAATGTCATAACTTTTAGGTGATAATGTCTTAATATGAACATAAAATGGGTTTTATACATGTTTATATTTTCATTTTACCACATATATGTTTTTTTAATCCATGTAAACCTATTTTAACCTTAATCGTGTTAATTAATTTTTACTGTTTTAACAATTCATTATGGAAATAAATTATATTGGAATTAATAGATATAATTTATTTTCATGATTCCAAATATGTAATCAATTTTTCAAAATGTATTTATATAATTGGATAATTTTAATTTAAAAATATATCGGCCGATGTGATGAAAATGTATTTTTACAAATAGAAAATATTTTCATTATTTATATAGATTGCATGTAAAAAATAAATGTTAATTTTATTATCATAATAAAAATTATATTAAAAAACACACACAGAGAAATATATATATTATAAATAATTTTTATTTTAAAATCATATTAAAAAAATTATATTTTAATTTCATTTAATGAAAAAGAAAATTTTTAATTAAACCCAATAATTTTCACTATTCATTATGAAAATTCTATACTTTGTCAATTATCAAAATAGAACTCAAGATAAATGTAAAAATGATAATTTCATAAATTGTTTTTATTTAATGAATCAAATTTTCTAAAATTGGAAAAAAATAAATTTAAAATAAGTGCACCAAAAGTGAAAAAACTACTATTAGGACAAATACTATATTAAGTGTTAAATTTTATTTACTCTTATCTCTTATCTATAAAACACTTAAGATGAAATTTAAATATTTTATTGAATAAAGAATCAATATATACATATTTAATTAAAAAAATTCAGAAGATTTTTGTGTTTTAATTTATTTATGTAAAAAATATTTGTGTTCATAAAAATAGTTTTTTTTTAGAAAAAGATTCCATTTATTTTCAAATAGTTTTTATTTTAATTTATAATTAAATAATCACAACAAAATTCATTACTAATAGATGTTTAAAACAAATAATATCATAATTTAGTTGTTCCTACCCAAACAATCTATTCCAAGGGCTAAATGCTAACTATCTTATTGAATAATAATATTTCAATGTATGTCACATTTTTTTAAACTCGATGTTGCATATAACACAAACTAAATTAATTTTTACCAATAATGTATGATAAAAATAGTGTATAATGTAATAAAAAACTTCAAAAATACTAAACATAATTGAAAAAAATAATTCAAATAATATCTGTGTGTAAACTCTTGTGAGCTCTCATAACACATTAAATACCTTTACACATACCTCGTTGCATATCACCATCATGTAACTCCAAATTTAGTCAAATAAATATTATTTAATATCTATGTTAAATAACCATTGGAACAATTAATAATCATGTGAATATAGTGGTTTAACCATTTTCCCAATGCAACATCCCAAGAAAAATGTTTTCAGAAGGGTATCCTATAAGCTTATTACAATCCAAATCGTCTTCGATTCCCACAATATCCATAATCTAACTCTCAGTATTATATAAAATTAAGGACTCATCACCCAAACCCATATACTAAACAATTCTAATATTTAATAACAAAATAATCTAGAAAAAATCATTTGAATCATAATTTCTCTCAATGGATTGACCCACCACACATCATGAATTTATGAATGTTTCCATCACTCCCAATCAGTTTCACCCAAATCTATTCTCTAAGGAGTCAACTAAACAAATTCAGTCTCACTAAGGAACCTGGATTCCAGTATAAGAACATCATCATACATACTCATTCACTAATATGCATGATAGTCCATACAACTACATATAAAATATATAACATAGTAATGATTTTTTATCCAATAATTCATTATCATTAAAAAGGAACAAAAATAGAAAATCATTACTAATAATCCCAAACATGCATAATTCTATTAGAATTTAAGGTGTTTTACATATGATTTCAATGATATAAAACAAATTTCAAACCAAACCCTTCATGGAATCCCTTATAAACAAGTAAAAATTATATTTTTAAGTAATTTTGAAACTCTTACACATGCCATGTTTACTCAATCTAGGACCTTGTATAATATATTATTGATATCAATATTTGTATAGAATTATAGTTTAAATAGATTACTTCTCAAAACCATCAAATTAATTCAAAATTTTCACATTAAAATTTGATTTGATTCTTTTCATTTAGAAATAAATTTTAAATAAAGCATAGTAACACCCCGATTTTTTATGAATTGTTATTTTTGGATAAGTTTAATGTTATTCATGGATTTCACTGCACACTACATCATGTTAACCATTCTTAATACACAACACCCGGTTGATATTTCACAACATGCAACAATAAGATTATATTTTACTACAAACAACACTATAGTTGGATTGTATTGCATGCAACCCCGGGTTACTTTGTTTTCCGAAGTTATATGCAACATTGAGTTTTATTGAACTAAAATATACTTTTAATAATATTATTTAATATTATAGTTGTCACATACCTTTTGGAATGGATGGTATGAAATGTATAAAATAAATAAAAAAAAATTGGATTATTAATGTCTATAAAATGAATTCTAAGGTAAGTAATGAATCAGATATGAGAAAAAAAACTATTTAAGAAATTCCTTTTTTAAAACTAATTTTCTATAAAGAAACACGTTTTTTCTCAATAAATTTAATAAAACTAATTTTGATGAATTATTTTAATTTTATATAACTATATATTATATTCAAATTACATTTATAACATTCTTATAATTTGTTTTTTAGATAATATGGATGAATAAATCACATTCTATGTTTAAAAACTATATTTTTTCAAAAAAGTAGTTTTACTGCCTTTTAATGCCACACTTTTTTAAAAATAAATTTTTACACTTTTAGAAATTTTATATTATAAAATAAAAATCATTTTATAATATTGAATGAAAAAATTACTGTACTATTAATTTTTTGTATTTTATTCAGAATTTTCAGTTTTTAATGACTAATGAAAAAAACTATGTTTAATTGAAATATGTATTTTTGTCAAAATAATTTATTATTTTAAATTATTTTTTGAATTTTTTTAAAGTATAATTTGATATATTATACAAATTTTAATCCAATTATGTTCACTATATACATTTTTATATTGAATTTTAATATAAAAACATATTAGACTATTGAATATTTATCATTTTAAATATCATTGTTTCGTCCCATATGCAGAATTTATTTTAAATTAATTTATAAAAATAATATGAATTGAAAAACAGAAAATTGATTCCATATTTTGAATAAAAATAACTTCAAAAATTAATGTATATACAAACATAATTTTTTAATAAAATAATTATTTAAATATGTTAATATTTATCTCGATGATTAAGATAAAAATGAGTTTTATATGGGACTAAACGTTAAACTTATTAAGAAAGATGAACAATAATTTCATAGAAACCCCATTTTCTAAACATATGTTGAATATATCCCCTCTTTTATATAAAATGATTAATTATTATAGCCACATGACATACGGTAGACCTCCAAATATTGTTTACCTTTTAAAATTTACAAGAATGCCACTCCTCCTCCACTATAAAAGGTAACTCACCCCCTCCTTTAGTTACACTTATAAAACCATTTGTATAAGAAAAACCATTCCAATATAATCTAAAAACCTCCCTCTACTAAACATATTATCCTTCATTTGGGAAAATGTCCAACCACATAATTCCTTTGGTGAAAACCAAATGACGATACCCAAAGAAGAGGTAATGTTCATTAAAAAATGTTTTTATTTTATTTCTCTTTAAAAAGAATTAAATTATTTTTATATAATGATTATATAGTAAATTTAGTATCATAAATATAATGAGTTTTTGTTGTGTTATGGTTACAAATTATACCTTCACATACTTCCATCAAATGGGATATACACCCATCGTTCATGTGTATATTGGACTACCGTCTCACCAACTGATGTCATTCAACCTTCCATTTCCACCATTCATGCTCAAGAATAAAGATAGATTTATAATTTATATATTATATCTAGTTAATATATGATTTTCCTATTATTATTTAATTATTATTTAAAACATACCTTTATTCTTTATATTCTTTGAGAATGTGATAACGTCGTTTCTATGTACGACATAGTACTGCCTCAGAAAATGATGTGATTTGTTCATGATTAAAATGGAATGAATTAAGAATTGGATTAATATAAATGTATGATATATATTAAATATTAATTATACATGAATTATTATATATATATATTTATATTAATTTTCCTTCATTCAATATGATAAGAAAATGTAAACAATTTTCATGCATTCATATGACTTACCAATGCAATAGACAATGTATTTCATTTCCAATTTATGTAACGCCCCGACCCCAGTTACCCAGAGTCGGTGCATTATTACATAACACTGGCATGATCACAAGAAAGATCAAATTTCAAAAGACCGATTGGTTTAGTAGCCTTGGAAACACTAGATATATTCATAAAGTTTTACATTACATCATAAAGTGAAAAACTACTACAACAACATATTGTCTCCATAGTCCACACTATTATCCCATCATAATATCCCTACAGGTCATTCATAATTTACTTCTTCACATCCTGGGAAAAATTAAAACATAGAAAAGGGGTGAGCTCAAATGCCCAGTAAGGATAACAATATAGCAGAAACTTTGATAAATAAGAATAAACATTTAAGGCAGTGTATAACTAAAACAAAAGCCTTTTAAACTTGAACATCAACATAGTATGGCAAAAATAAAATGAAATAATTCCATTTACTTATTCACGTGGATATTCTACTAATCGAATAATCACAGCAATAACAATAACCACTGTCATAATGATGGAATGCATAATGCCAGACTATCATAACCACATAGCCAAGGCCTCGTGCCAAGACTACAAATAATATATTGTCAAGGCCTTGTGCCAAGACACTAGTTTGTCTCATGAGACCTACCGATGCATCGAGGAGCTATAGCGGGCTCCACCCATCACATATTAAGTCTAATGCATTCCCATATGAAAAGGTTTAAACATAACATAAACATTCGTATTAAAACTAGAAAATAAAATGTAAATACTTCATCCATAGACCATGAATGGTATAAAAATAACACATCCACAGTCAAACATATCACAAAACAATCAATACAATACAGAAGTTTTGTATCATAATAAATCAACTTCAAATAAGCGTAAAATCCATCAAAGGATATTGACATAGATGAAATCAAAACTCATTTTAGAGAAATATCTCTTTTTTTTAAATCATTTAAGAGTCATATATTTGTAAAATAAAAAATTTTCTTTGAAAATATTCTTATAAGATTGTAAGTAAATCTTTGAATATTTTATAACGGCAGAAAATATCCACACCCGCCGTATAAGTTAAAAAAACATTCTTACCTTAATTATGTCGAAAAGGTTAAAAAACGCACCTTGTTTGGAAAACGACGAAAAGATTCCTTTATAAACAACTTATAAAAGTCAACAAGGGTATAAATGACTTTAACCCATATTATAGTAAATAGTAAAAATGTTTTGAAATACATTTTTAAGAAACATGGATGTGGATGATAAAGAGATCCCAGTAGATTATTACGTATAAACAACCTCAGATAATGAAGAGATTGTGAAATAAACCCTTACCAATTTGGTAACTTATGAAACATACAACCCATAAAAGAGGTTCCATACAATGAATATGTAAATACACATAAATTAAAGTGTATTACACAAAGAATAAAATTATGGGCAGTACACACTCCACACAAAAGGTAATAGTGGCAATATGGCATGAATCTCATGGAAATAAGGAGTGAGATGAAAACCCCTTGCCTTGCACTTTCCTTTAGTCGAGGGTACGTTTAACCTCTTGTACGAATATCATAGTGTGTTATTAAATTATACAAGAACCATATTAATATTTATGATATCATACATGATTCATTTATGACTTTATATTACCCATTTAATACTAATTTCCATGTTAAGTTAACAATTCAGGTAATAATATCCTTCTTTATCGTACGTGTTTTAACTTGTTACTCTTGGTTGTATCACTTAGATCATGATTTAAATACTTCCATAATTTAAAACATTATAAATATATCATATATATTTAGAATATAAATATGTATAATAGACATATATATTAAATGGAAAACATCGTTTATGGAGACGGTAGTCCGTATGTACGCATAAACGTTGTTTTTGTTTTCATATAGTATTGAACGGAAGTAATTTAATAGGATATATGTAAGTACAGAAATCATTATATATA
Organism: Viscum album; assembly: GCA_963277665.1. Classification (NCBI taxonomy): domain Eukaryota; kingdom Viridiplantae; phylum Streptophyta; class Magnoliopsida; order Santalales; family Viscaceae; genus Viscum; species Viscum album. Next base: position 1,141,447,057 of record OY728128.1, on the reverse strand, counting down.
TAAATATATATATCTACAGTATAATTATTATTTCATATATTACATACTTATTAGTAATATATATTTTCATAATCGTCGATGAATGGTGAACTTGGAAATGAATCTCATCGCATCGTGGAGACGGTAATCCATACGTACGCACGAGCGAAAATATCATTCTTTTGATATTAAAATAATATATAATTGGATGGTATATCATATATACAGAATCATTATCATGTTATATTTATTATTTACATGAGTTACACATCATTATCATACCCATCCAAATAATAATATATTGAATAACAATTACACCACGACGTGGAGACGTTAAGCCGTACGTACGCACGTATGGTGACATGTCATTCAAAGGATGGATATAATACTGAATATGGTTGTGCCATATTTATAATAATATTAATGTATATAGGAGATACTGGATTCATTATTTTATAATGGGAATAACAATGAATGAATAAGTGGAAGAAGAAATGAATTTGAAAAAGGGCGGTGAAAACATTACCTCTTTTTCGGGTTCTTCCTTTTGATTTGATCAAAAGGGCTCCTTAAGTTGGCTTTATGACTAAAGGAAGTCCTCTTGGATTAAGTTAGGGAAGTTGAGAGAGTATTTTGGCAGAGTTTGGCCGATTAAAAAGGCTTTGAAGGTGTGATTTAATGAGAAGGGAGAGTTCCCTTTTATAAGAGGGGTGAGGGGCACCTTTGGAAAAGCTAGAAATATTATTTTATAATAAATTTATATTCGGTTTCTAATGGCTCCAAAGTGGATTATTTAAAGTTTAAGGTGGGGATAGGTCGAAAACCACTCAACCAATAGAATTTATACAGGTTTTGGTTACTATATTAACCTTATCATTAAGTATTAACTCTTAGTTAATTAGTTTCACGTTTACAATGTCTCTTTGTATTTTTATATTATATGGTTAATAAAATTACTATATACTTCCACCTGACCCCCAAGTGGTTCATTAATGATACACCTATCATTATATAAGTCTCCTGGCCGAACCTTATATTTTGATGAATTTAATATCAATTAATAATATAATATTTGTTTTAAAAAACTCTTTTATGTCAATTTTGACACTATTCAATAATTGATTTTTGTAAAAATCATTACAGAATTATTAATTCGCAAAAATTAAATTAAATCAATCCTAATATATCATATTATCCTAGAAAATTAGTTTAATTCATTAAAAGTCTCAAATTATATTTATTTGGGTATTTATAATATCAATTATTTTAATTTTTCACTATTATGGTAATTACTGCATCATCATTGTGTCATAAATAAATTAAATTATTTAATATCTAAAAATTATAAATAAAATATCATTATATAGGAAAGATTTTTATCTTTCCATTGAATATTTACAATTGAATTTATCTTTATTTATAACCCTATATTAAAAATGTTTTAGTAAATAAACGTTGATTTTGACTCTTTTAACTCTTCTTTGAATTAAATAATAATAAATGTCCTAATCTAATCCAACTGGACCTAAATGATAATATTTTATTCCTAAGGTTGTTTTTGGTCGAGATACACTTGTCCAGTCGAATTAGGACATGTGTTAGGGTAATATTAATATCATTTTTACCCTTAATTACCCTATTTACTTTTAACCGTGGTAAATAAAAGTAAAAAGTTACTATTCACCAAAAATTATTTTCATCTCATTGAACCACATATTACTACTTGATATTAACCGTGTCTCTCGGATTTTCAAAATTCCAATCACAGAAGCGGAAAAATTAAGTTTTATGAAAAATTCAGTTTTTTAACTACCACTTAGTAGTTTCACTATTCATCAAAAATTGAAGTTTCTCAGAACAATAGAAAAATTTCACCCTAAGATATAATTGATATTCTGAATTCAAAAATGATGTCTATTTTACAAAATTACAAACATATAAGTTTCATTAATTAATTTTACAATTAATTCCCGCTATTACAACAAATAGCGTGTTTTTAAGAAACAATATATATCAAAAGATTGACAATTGTTTATGTCCAATATCAAAGTGAAATTAATTATAATGAACACCATTGGATAAAATGATAAAAATATATTCTAATTATAATTTAAAACCACTAAATAATATAATTTATCACTATAAATTATTTTGATTAAAAAAGTTGTTTTTAAGTATTTTTCACTATTCATAAAAAATGGAAGTTCTTAGAAAAATACCAAAAATTCAACTTAGGATAATTTTGATTTCTGAATCCAAAAATGAAGTCCATTTTGAAATATAAAATATATATATTTTCAAAAAAGTAGGTATTACTATTCATAACGGCTAGTTTAATTGATTGTGGTGTGTTAGAACCCAATGTTTCGTACAACACACGCTATTGCGTTATTAGAAGGGAAACGTACTGTGGAAGCTTGGGATGTTTCATTGTAAATTTTTGATGTCCCCATTCTAAAAAGTAAATATATTTAGTCAAATTGAATATATAAAAGTTTAAAATATTGTATTTAAAAAGGGTTCACTATTAAAAGTTTGTAAAAATGCCATACTGAAAATGAATTTGTTCGTACATTATGTCTAAGAAACTCATAATATGGATTCTAAAATTATAAGGATTATATAAAGTTTAAAGTTTAGTTAATACTATTCATAACCTCTTTTGAACGGCTTGTTTAGTAAGCCATGGTGCGCTTTAACTCGGTGTTGCGTGTAGTGCAAGTTATTTAATTATTTTGAAGAAAGAACACACTATGAAATCTTGGGGTGTTACATTCTCCCCTCCTTCAATAAATTGTTTCCTCGCAATTTTAATTTGTTCTTCGAAAATAAAAGTTTGAATATAGATAATATCTTTGTGGGAAAACCCACATCAGAATTTGGGTTAATAAAATTTAGTCTTAATATGAGGAAAAGGGAAATGAAAGGGTCACCACCAAATTATGATCTCGATTAGGAGAACATTGGTGGAAATTAGAGACATATAATTGGAGGAAAAACATAAATATTTATAGGTAGTGATTGAGGTCATCAATCACAAACAAGTGTAAATTGAGGGCCTTAAATTCATCAATCTATGATGATTTAAAATACCATCGGTTCAACAAAACATATGGTATTAGGATAACAAATTTTTTGTTTTAATATCCCTTCACTAAAGTATAAGAATTAATTTCTTCATTGAATAAGAGAAGAAGAAAAATATATACTTGACAAGTAGAGTCTCATCCTTTAACTATGTTCTACCACAAACTCATATTTCACTCTAAAAGATAATAGAACTCAAAAATAATATTCTATTTATCCTATTCGTATAGGTTTCAAAAAATAAATTTATAATTCATCTAGCAGAACCATTAAAAAACAACATTATTCAAACCAGGACATCACGTGGGTCAGTGTTAGGTGATACACCCTTGTCACCCTTCGGTTGTGGGTTCAAGTCTCACGTCCTTTCCGGACACGACGGGTTGCTGCCTGACCTCTGGGTTGTCCTTTTATGGAAATCCAAAATAATCCAAACTAGAACTATCCAAAATACTTTAGTCCAAAATTTATAAGGAAGGTAAACACAATGAAGATCATTTTTTGCTGCGTAATAACAAGTGATCACCTTCATCGTGTATTCTTTTAAAACACTACAACATTCTGAATTACCATAAAACCTTATTGATCACATTCATGATCCCTTATTCCTTAAAGAATAATATATATACTCCTTATATCCAAAAATGTTGTAAACCCCAAAAATGATGGAATATACAAATCATTAATCAGTTTCAAGGTAGTCAAAAATATCCAATATACTTTATCCAAATCAATCATGTATTATTCTAAAATCACTACCTCGGTATCAGAACCATATTATGGTTTATCTTTCTCTCAACCATATATTTTCCAAAAATTTAATCTGTTATTGATTCATTTTTCATTGTTCCACACAATCTCAAGTCCTTAATGAAATAGTACTGCAGTAAAATCCTTTTATACTTCATAATTGTTATAACAAGTACATTGTTGATACAACACTCAAATGACATAATCAACATAAGAACTCTAATCATTCCTCTTCATCTGTGGTAGTATCATAACTTGATTATTATCCAATAGCATCATTTGCGGCATAGTCTGATGACTGGGACATAGGTTCGAGTAGTGTCCAAACTCCTTGCAAATGAAGCATTGTACATTTAAAACCATTTTCTAACCCTTGAAGTCACGTACTTTGTTCCCTCTTCCTCCACACTTATAACAAACTCTCATTCCTTTTAGGCAAGTTCCAGGGTGTTTCTTCCCATAGTTATCACATATGGGAAAATTATTCTTTTCCCTCTTCCCTTTATCCATCTTTCTCTCTTCCGTCCTTTTCTTCTCTTGCTTCCCTTCAAAGCCATAGGACTCAGTAAACTCTTTACTTATCTTCTCAACACATTATATTATTTCTTCATATAATGATAATACATGGGAGACTATTTCTCTTATAAATTCTGGCTTAAGACCATGAAAGATATGATCCTTCTTTCTCTTTGGATCATGTGCATTACTGGAGTTCTCATTCCTTCTACCGGGCGCCATTTCTATATAATGGAATACACTAGATTAGTTTATGAATAACAATACCTAATCCCGAACTTGTAAAACACATAACATAAATTAAATAGTTTATGGATATAATCCTTAATCATAAAAATGTCTCCTTTGAGGATTATATACTCATAAACCCTTCATAATGGTTTGTAAAGAAAATGAGAATTATCCTAAGCATATCCCCCGGGGGTGTCGTAACCAAGAGTGCAGCAAGGCTCGTTGTCGTGCACCAGTTCCCGTTCAAGTCTAGATCAAAGCGGTGTTTTCGTGTTTTACCCCTAGGTAAATTTGTGCCAGAGCCGCCTCTACCTGCTCGTATCCAGACATGGATGTATTGCTCATAAAACTCACAAAATCTCTACAATACCAAAATTCTAGGAAGTTATTCTATATTAATCCTGAAAGTCCATCTTAGGTCTATGTGCTCTAATCAGAGTTTATCTAAATCTAGCTTCCAAGGTTTGTACTAAACTTCCTCTGATACCAACTATAACGCCCCGACCCCAGTTACCCAGAGTCGGTGCATTATTACATAACATTGTCATGATCACAAGAAAGATAAAATCTCGAAAGACCGATTGGTTTAGTAGCCTTGGAATCACTAGATATATTCATAAAGTTTTACATTACATCATAATGTGAAAAACTACTACAACAACATATTGTCTCCATAGTCCACACTATTATCCCCTCGTAATATCCCTGTAGGTCATTCATAATTTACTTCTTCACATCCTGGGAAAAATTAAAACATAGAAAAGTGGTGATCTCAAATGCCCAGTAAGGATAACAATATAGCAGAAACTTTCATAAATAAGAATAAACATTTAAGGTAGTGTATAACTAAAACAAAAGCCTTTTAAACTTGAACTTCAACATATTATGGAAAACATAAAATGAAATAATTCCATTTACCTATTCACATGGATATTCTAATAATCGAATAATCACATGAAATATCAATAACCACTTTCATAATGATGGAATTCATAATACCAGACTATCATAACCACATAGCCAAGGCCTAGTGCCAAGACTACAAATAATATTTTGTCAAGGCCTTGTTCCAAGACACTATTTTGTCTCATGAGACCCACCGATTTATCGAGGATCTATATCGGGCTCCACCCGTCACATATTAAGTCCAATGCATTCCCATATGAAAAGGTTTAAACATAACATAAACATTCGTATTAAAACTAGCATACAAAATGTAAATACTTCATCCATAAACCATGAATGGTATAAAAATAACACATCCACAGTCAAACATATCACAAAACCTTCAATACAATATAGATTTTTTGTATCATAATAAATCAACTTCTAATAAGCGTAAAATCCATCAATGGATGTTGATATAGATGAAATCAAAAATCTTTTTAGAGAAATATCTCTTTTTATTTTGAAATCATTTAAGAGTCAAATATTTCTAAAATAAAACATTTTATTTGAAAATATTCTTATAAGATTGTAAGGGAAGCTTCGAAGATTTTATAATGGTGGAAAATAGCCACACCCGCCGTATAAGTTAAAAAAACATTCTTACCTTAATTCTGTCAAAAATGTTAAAAAAAGCACCTTGTTTGGAAAACGACAGAAATATTCCTTTATAAACCACTAATAAAATTCAAAAAGGGTATAAATGACTTTAACCCATATTATAGTAAATAGTAAAAATGTTTTGAAATACATTTTTAAGAAACATGGATGTGGATGATAAAGAGATCCCAGTAGATTATTACGTATAAACAACCTCGGATAATGAAGAGATTGCGAAATTAACCATTACCAATTTGGTAACTTATGAAACATACAACCCATGAAAGAGGTACCATACAATGAATATGTAAATACAAATAAATTAAAGTGTATTACACAATGAATAAAATTATGGGCAGTACATACTCCATACAAAAGGTAATAGTGGCAATATGGCATGAATCTCACGAAAATAAGTAGTGAGATGAAAACCCTTTACCTTGCACTTTCCATTAGTCGAGGGTACGTCTAACCTCCTGTACGAATTTCGTAGTATGATATTAAATTATACCAGAACCATATTAATATTTATGATATCATACATTATTCATTTATGACTTTATATTAACCATTTAATAATAATTTCCATGTTAAGTTAACATTTCGGGTAATAATCACCTTCTTTATCGTACGTGTTTTAAATTGTTACTCTTGGTTGTATCACTTAGATCATGATTTAAATACTTCTAGAATGTAAAAAATGAAAAATATATCATATATATTTAGAATATAAATATGTATAATAGATATATATATGAAATGGAAAACACCGTTTATGGAGACAGTAGTCCGTACGTACGCATAAACACTGTTTTTGTTTTCATATAGTATTGAACGGAAGTAAGTAAATAAGTTATATGTAAGTACATAAATACTTATATATAAATATATATAAATATATATCCAGTATCATTATTATGTCATATATTACATACTTATTAGTAATATATAATTTTATAATCTTCGATGAATGGTGAACTTGGAAATGAATCTCATCCCGTCGTGGAGACAGTAATCTGTACGTACGCACGAGCAAAAATATCATTATTTTGATATTAAAATAATATATAATTGGATGTAATATCATATATACAGAATCATTATCATGTTATATTTATTATTTACATGAGTTACACATCATTATTATACCCATCCAAATAATAATATATTGAATAACAATTACACCATGACGTGGAGACGGTAAGAAGTACGTACGCACGTATGGTGACATGTTATTCAAAGGATGGATATAATACTGAATATGGTTGGGCCATATTTATTATAATATTAAATTATATAGGAGATACTGTATTAATTATTTTATAATGGAATAACAAAGAAATCAGAAGTTGAAGAAGAAATGAAATTGAAAAAGGGTGGTGAAAACATTACCTCTTTTTCGGGTTCTTCCTTTTGATTTGATCAAAAGGGCTCTTTAAGTTGGATTTATGACTAAAGGAAGGCCTCTAGGATGAAGTGAGAGAAGTTTAGAGAGTATTTGGGCAGATTTTGGCCGATCCAAAAGGATTTGAAGTTGTGATTTAATGATAAGGTAGAGTGCCCTTTTATAAGAGGGGTGAGGGGCACCTTTGGAAAAGCAAGAAATATTATTTTATAATAAATTAATATTCGGTTTCTAATGGCTCCAAAGTGGATTATTTAATATTTAAGGTGGGGATAGGTCGAAAAACACTCAACCAATAGAATTTAGACAGGTTTGTATTACTATATTAAACTTATCATTAAGTATGAACTCTTAGTTAATTAGTTTCACTTTTTAAATGTCTCTTTGTATTTTTATATTATATGGTTAATAAATTTACTATATACATCCAAGAGACCCCCAAGTGGTCCATTAATGATACACATATCATGTTATAAGTCTCCTGGACGAACCTTATATTTTTATGAATTTAATATCAATTAATAATATAATATTTGATTTAAAAAACTCTTTTATGTCAATTTTGACACTATTCAATAATTGATTTTATTAGAACTCATAACAGAATGATTACTTAGAAAAAAGTCAATTTAATCAATACTAATATGTCATATTATCCTATATAATTAGTTAACTTCTTTATAATTCTCAAATTATATTTATTTGGGTATTTATAATATCAATTATTTTAATTTTTCACTATTATGGTAATTACTGCATCATCATTGTGTCATACATAAATTAAATTATTTAATATCTAAAAATTATAAATAAAATATCCTTATGTAGGAAATCTTTTTAGATTTCCAATTAATATTTACAATCAAATGTATCTTATGTATAACCCTATATTAAAAATGTTTTAGTAAATAAACTTTGATTTTAACTCTTTTAACTCTTCTTTGAATTAAATAATAATAAATCTCCTAATCTAATTCAACTGACCTAAATGATAATATTTTATTCCTAAGGTTGTTTTTGGTCGAGATACACTTTTCCAATATAATTAAGACATGTGTTAGGGTAATATTAATATCATTTTTACCCTTAATTACCATATTTACTTTTAACCGTGGTAAATAAAAGTAAAAAGTTACTATTCACCAAAAATTATTTTCATCTCATTGAACCAAATTTTACTACTTGATATTAACCATGTCTCTCAGATTTTCGAAATTCCAATCACAGAAGCGGAAAAATTAAGTTTTATGAAAAATTCAGTTTTTCAACTACCACTTAGTAGTTTCACTACTCATCAAAAATTGATGTTTTTCAGAACAATGCCAAAAGTTCACCCTAAGCTATAATTGATATTCCGAATTCAAAAATGATTTCTATTTTACAAAATTCCAAACATATAAGTTTCATTAATTAATTTTATAATTAATTCCGGCTATTACAAAAAATAGCGTGTTTTTAAGAAACAATATATATCAAAAGATTGACAATTGTTTATGTCCAATTTCAAAGTGAAATTAATTCTAATGAACACCATTGGATAAAATGGTAAAAATATATTCTAATTATACTTTAAAAAAACTAAATAATATAATTTATCACTATAAATGTTTTTGATTAAAAAAGTTGTTTTTAAGTATTTTTCACTATTCATAAAAATTGGAAGTTCATAGAAAAATACCAAAAATTAAACTTAGGATAATTTTGATATTCTAAATCCAAAAATGAAGTCCATTTTGAAATATAAAATATATATAATTTCAAACAAGTAGGTATTACTATTCATAACGGCTAGTTTGATTGGTTGTGTTGTGTTAGAACTCGATGTTTCGTACAACACACGCTATTGCATTATTCAAAGGGAAACATACCATGGAATCTTGGGATGTTTCATTGTAATTTTTGATGTCCCCATTCTAAAAAGTAAATTTATTTAGTAAAATTGAATATATAAAAGTTTAAAATATTTGATTTAAAAAGGGTTCACTATTAAAAGTTTGTAAAAGTGCAATACTGAAAATGAATTTGTTCTTACATTATGTCTAAGAAACTCATAATAGGGATTCTAAAATTATAAGGATTATATAAAGTTTAAAATTTAGTTAATACTATTCATAACCTCTTTTGAACGGCTTGTTTAGTAATTCATGGTGCGCGGAAACTCGGTGTTGCGTGTAGTGCAAGTTATTGAATTATTTTGAAGAAATAACACTCTATGAAATCTTGGGGTTTTACGATTTATATCTATTATAGATAATTAAAAATAAATATATAATGAATATATATTATATTTATATCATGTTTTAATTTCTATAAATTGTGGAAATCAGGATCAATGTAGGAGGACCAAAATTAACAAGACATAAGATAAATGAAAAACAAAGAGGCTATTACTCGAAACATAACATTAACGTTGAATTGTTAAAAAATGGGTAATATAAATTTATATTCAAATAATTTATGGTATTTTATATTTTATTATGGTTATTTTACTGGATTATAATAATCTTATATTTGTTATATAGGATGTTTGAACAAGTACAATGAGAGTCATGAATTAATGGAATGGGACATATAGTCACACTTTTATTTCTATGAGACCTATACCATATTCAAAACTCATTTATTTTGTGTGGTGTACAGTATTCCCTAGTAAATGTTATTATAATTAATTTCATTTAATTAATGATATTAAAATTTTCAATTGATGTAATTATTTCATTGATATCATGGTTTAAAAGAAAATGAAGTAGTAAATGATTGACTTCCACTTTTTTCTATTGTCAAACACATGATGTATTCACCTCATATTTATTTTTTATGGTGTATGTTATTACCAATAAAGGAATATATGATTTCTATCCATTAAGATTTTAGTATTCACACATCCATTTGATCATCCATCAATCATGGAGTTATAGTTTCAAGTTTACTAAATCAGTAAGAGATGTTTCTCTCAATTTATCTTCTATGAGACACATGTTATGTTATGAACCTATATTCATTTTAAAAGATGTATATACATAACCATTAACCTGTTATATAAGTAATATAATTATTTTAATTATATTATATTCTTCAAGAAATTTTGTTCTTTGATGGCGACTTTTACTCAATGTTACTAAACGGGTAAGAGTTTATGGCTACAATCTCATCATTTACCGGCAATGTTTGTGATTACCCTTCCATTGATGAAATATTATTATAAATATCTCAATAATTATATTGAATTTTATTATAAAATGGTTATTAATGATATCATAATGTAATGGTACCATTTTTCCACTCTTTGACACCTAATATAAAAAAGATGTTTTTTAAGAAAATATGATTTAATTTCTCTCTTCGATCAAAAATCTGTTTTATTAAAAATTATTTTTTCCTAGTTATGTTTTAATAAACCTTGTAATATTCTAAAACTATCTTTAAAATAAATTTTTACCATTTTTTCATTTGTATAAAATGGTTTTTAAAGGAATTTTCTAGTTTTTTTATTGATCAAGTTTCTTTATAAAAAACATTTATGGTGAAAAAGGAATGATCGGCAAGTGCAGATTTATCCACCATCATGACTTCCATTTCATTGAATGTTGCATTCCTTATTTACATGATTATTTTTAATTAAATATTATTTTACTAATATTCTGGATATTCATTGTTTTTATAGTTGATCCAAAAAGGTTTCAAAATTTTTTATGTTTTAAAAAGTGTTTTTCAATAAAAAATCATATTTTTGTCAAGAAACGTTTTAAAATATCATTCAATATTATTTTTCATCTAATATTACATAAATTGGTTTTACTCATTCCTTTATGTGAATATAATCCCAGAAAACCATTCTTATTATTTATTTTAATGGATTATGTTAAAGATTAAATGTTTTTCGTGAAACCCATTCAACTTCCATGGGATATACAATGATAAAACTCTTATGAAACCCACTTACTCTAAAGGGTTGGGCTATGAAGAAATGAATATGAAATTTTCCTCTTTTACATATGTTGTGACATGATAAAATTTTTATGATAGCCATTTAATTTCTTAAATTTTGATATTATGTTTATGAAAAAAATATATTTTTATAGGTTAATATATGGTGAGTGTTTTATTATTATTTTTCATATTTTTGTTTTATTTAATTAGGAGAATGGTGGAACTTATATGTAACAGCCCGAGATTTTATGAAAAATATTATTTTTTATTTCACTAATGTCTTGTGTTGTACGCTACACCAAAAGGAGCTTGCACAACACACATCCTTAACTTGCCTTACATTACACGCAATCGCGACCTTCCTCGATAGCGTGTGTAGTACGCAACACCGAGTTTCGCTAAACAACGATATGCTATTAAGATATTATTAAAACTAGCGGTTATGAATAGTAATAACCACTTTTTGAAATTTTGTAAATTTTATTTTTCAAAATGGACTTCATTTTTGGATTCGTAATATCAAATTTAGCCTAAGGTGAAATTTTGGTACCTTTCGGATAACTTTCATATTCTGATGAATAGTGAAAATTACTAAATTATAATTAAAAACAACTTTTTTAATCAAAATAATTAATAGTTACAAATTATTAATTTGAGTGGTTTTAAAGTTTATTTAGAATATATTTTTACAATTTAATACAATGTTGGTCATTGGATATAATTTCACATTTAAACCAGACATAAACAAGTGTCAATCTTTTGATAGATATTGTTTCTTAAAAACACGCTATTTGTTTTAATAGCGGGATTTAATTATAAAATTAATTAATGCAACTTATATGTCATGAATTTGGTAAAATAGACTTCATTTTTGAATTCGAAATATGAAATATAGCTTAGTATGAAATTTTGACATTGTTCTGAAAAACATCAATTTTTGATGAATAGTGAAACTACTAAGTGGTAGTTAAAAAACTGAACTTTTCATAAAACTTAATTTTACCGCTTCTGTGAATGGAATTTCAAATAAAACCGAGAGACACGGTTGATGTCAGTAAGTAAAATGTGGTTCAATGAGATGAAAATAATTTTTGGTGAATAGTAACTTTTTACTTTTATTTACCACGGTTAATAGTAAATAGGGTAACTAAGGGTAAATATGATATTACTATTACCCTAACACATGTCCTAATTCTATTGGATAAGTGTAATTCAAACAAAAACAACCTTATGAATATAATATGACCATTTAGGTCCACTTGGATTAGATTCTGACATTTAATATTATTTTATTTAATGAATAGTTAAAATAGTTAAAATCAAATTTTAATAACTAAAAAAATTTTAATATGGGGTTATACATAAGATAAATTCGACTATAAATATTCATTAGAAAGATAAAATGATTTCCTACATAATGATATTTTATTTATAATTTTTAGACCTTAAATAAATTAATTTATTTATGACATAACGATGATGCAGTAATTACCCTTTTAAGGAAATATTAACATAATTGATGATATAAATGCTCAAATGAATGTAATTTGAGAGTTTTTATGAATTACACTAATTTTCTAGGTTACTATGATATATTATTGTTGATTTAATAAATTTGGTTTGAACATATAATTCTGTTATGACTTTTAGAAAAATCATATATCAAATAGTGTCAAAATTGACACAAAAGAGTTTTTTAAATCAAATATTATATTATTAATTGTTATTTTATTCCTAAAAATCTAAGGTTCAGCCGAATGACTTAGATAAGGATATATATATTAATAATAAACAATTTGGGGTTCGTTTTGCATGTTATAGTAAGTTTATTAACCATATAGTGAAAGAAAACAAAAAGACACGGTAAAAGTTAAATTATTTAACTTAGAGTTAAATCTAATTGATAAGGTTAAAATAATGCCCTAAACTTGTCTAAATCCTATTGGTTGATAGGATTTTGACCCATCCCCACTTTATCTTCGAAATAAGACCCTTTGGAACCATTATAAACCGATTTTGACATTAATATAAAATAATATTTTGAGGTATTCCTAAGGTGCCCCTCTCCTCCCTTATAAAAGGACACCTCCTCCCCCTCCTCTTCACACCAATTTGAACACACAAGCTCGGCCAACCCCTGCCAAAATCTCTTCTACACTTCCCTAGAAACATCCTAGAGGTTCTGGTCTTCCTCAAAGACCAATTTTAGTTCCTTAAGAGGAGTTCTCCAAAAGGCGCTTCAAAGAAGAGGTAATTACCGTTACCAATTCTTTCATCTTTATTTATTCTTCCACTTATTCTTCTTCGGTTGTTTCATTATGAAGTAATAACATCAGTATCACTCATATACTGATATGTTATTATAAGTATGAAACAACCCTATTTCACCATCTATCCATCCTATGGAAAAAGAAATCACCGCGCGTGCGTACGTACGGAATACCGTCTCCACGCCGTGGTGTAATCTATTTTCCACCACCACCTTACATGGATGGGTATAATGATGTAAAGAATAACTATACATAGTTATTACAACATCATATTGATTCTGATATATTTTATAATCCACTACAATTCAATTCAATATTTATGGAAATGATATTATCGCTCGTGCGTACGTACGGACTACCGTCTCCACGACGCGATGAGATTCATTCTCCATGTTAACCATTTAAGAATGATTATAAAGTATATATAAGAAATAATAATGAAATATATGACATTATAAAGCTACTGGATTTATGTATATATATATATATATGTATTTCATCTACTTACTTCCATTCAAGACAATAAGGAAAGGAAAACAGCGTTCATGCGTACGTACGGACTACCGTCTCCATGAACGGTGTTTTTCATTTCTTTTATCTATCTATTATATATATATATATATACTGAATATATATGATATATAAATCATATTTTATATTCTGGAAGTAAGTAAATCATGATATAAGTAATAATAATTTCAAGAACAACAAGTCAAAACACCTACGATAAATGAAATGATTTTACCCAAAACGCTTCTTTAACATGGAATTTACAAAAGAACGGGTAATATAATGTCATAAGTGAACCATATATGATATCATAACAATGAATATGATTCTGTAATAAGTCAATGACATTATTTAAACCATTATACAGGATCTTCGGACACGTACAAAGCAAATCGGACCTAAGGTAAGGGAAATAACACAATCTCATTTTTATTCGAGATTGTTTTTACTTTGGTATTTACTGGGGTGTATTTTATCATCCACATCCATGTTACCTCAATATGTAAAATTATTTCCATCCTTATACAATAGTTTATATCAAATTTCACCATTCGATGAGTTTTTTTTGTAAAAGATATGAAAGGAATCTTTTGTCGTTTTTCGTACGAGGTACTTTTTGAATTTTCTGACAAAAGTACGAAGAATGTTTTTTTAACTTATACGGAATGAATGGATTTTTAAAACATTATTTCCAAAAAGCTTCCTTTACAAGTTTTCAAGTTTATTTTTAATCAACTTCTTTTATTTTAATGTTGTATGACTTGTTATGAAAGGAAAAATGTTTTTGAAGTAGAAAGGATATTTTCCTCAAGAATGGAGTTCAAGTATTTTATCAAAATTATTTTCCATCTAAGATAATAAAAGGGTTCTGTTTTTATCCCAATTATTACATGGATTTGATTATGTTGTGATGGAAATATTTTTATGAATTCCTTTATCTTATATGAATTGTTTTATGATGTCATGCTGTTTAAGAATCCCATTTTTATTACATGGGTTATGAAATGATGTATGATTTATGATTTTGTGGCACACATAAGAATTGTATCATTATGAGATGGGTGGGACCTATATATCCCTCCAATGTATTGGGTAAAGATTTTATATCTCATGAGATAGACAGGGCTGGAACGGTAGGTTATACCGGTTCAGTGAAACAGGACTGAAATGAGGGTTACTCGATTCAGAAAGGGACTTTGTCCACTAAGATAGTCTTGAAAATGAGTCTTGACTAACAAGAAATGATTCTCTATGATTATGTGTGTATGCCACAAAGTTTCATGTTTTAAGTTATGATTATTGAGATTTCATTTTACTACTATGATTTATCCCATGTTATGAAATTGTGCTCTCTTTTTCAGGTTAGGATTTCCAAAAGTTATGTTCTTATGAATATGATGTGATTGATTTTTCTTTTTTATACCCTTACTGAGCATTTGAGATCACCCTTTTATGTTTTCTTTTCCCCAGGATATAAAGAAAGGTTTTAGGTAAAAAAAAGGGAAGATCTTTATGGGTGATATTGAAGATCTTTCACCACGATTAGAAGATTACGTTCCGAGTTTCCAAAAAAACTAAACTATTACGATCCTTGTGTGTGTGTTTTTGTTATGTACTAAGTATTCCGCAAAAGTAATGTAATGTCCATGTACGTCAAGATACGGGTCTCTACAGTTGGTATCAGAGGAAAGGTTTAGTCAACCTTTGGAAACTAGGATGCGAAAACGTTAGTGAGATCCCTAGAGATATTTCTAAGGTATGTCTAGGGATGTCCCTAAGGTTAAGTATATGTATAGGTTATAGTACTAGAATTACGCTAACGATCATAGAATTAAACCTAAGATGTTAGATATTGAAGGTACTCCCCATTAATTATGTTGTTTTCCCTAGCATGATTTTTGCCTCTCACACTATTCTTTTTGGGTTTTAGACGATGGCTGGAACCTGAAGGAACCGTGTTGATCAATGTAATGGACAATGCAATGATTGCCCTCCTGAACAAACAAATGTTATGGGAGATGGAGTGCAAAATCTTATTGCTATACTTACACAAGCTATGAATCATTCTGGACTTCCAAATGAGCAGAGAAGGGAACAATATTCTATTGAGTCCTTCATGAGGCAACGCCCACCTTCTTTCAGTGGGTCTTCTGATCCACTTGTTGCTGAAAAACGGATCAGTACCACTGAAAAGATATTTTCAGTTCTTCAATGTTCTGAGCATGATAAAGTCATCTTAGCAGTATATCGTTTGGAAGGTGAAGCTGATCAATGGTGGAATCTTATCAAGAATACAAGGCAAAGAGATGAAATTGAGTCCATGGAATGGGACGAGTTCAAGAACTTGTTTTTCAGTAAGTACTTACCTCGTATTCTTCGAACAAAGATGGAGAAGGAGTTTCTTGAACTAAAGCAAAAGGATGATGAATCTGTTGGTATATACTAAGCGAATTTTAAAAGACTTGCAAGGTATGCATCTGGCATTATCATCCAACCTGAAAGTAAAGTTGATCAATTTTTCAGTGGCTTAAAACCAAGTCTTCGAAGGGCATTAGCTATAAGAGACTTCAGTAGCTATGAAGAAATTGTGCATTGTGCTATCTAGGTAGAAATGGAAGTTAGTGTTACATATCCATCTTATGGTTTTGAAAAGAAACGAAATATGGAGTTCAAGGAGAAATCTCAGAATAATGGTGAAAAGAAGATGAATGTTTCCTTATGCACAAAGTGTGGAAATAAGCATGGTGGAGATTGTCTTAAAGGGACTAGAAAATGTTTTAAGTGTGGAAAAGAAGGTCATCAAGCAGCTGAGTGTCGAAGTAATGGAAAAAGGGTTTCTAATGATGTGAATAAAGAAAACACTACAGAGAACGCACCACCGACACTTCAATGCTTCAAGTGAAAGGAAATGGGGCATTATGCTAATAAATGCCCTAATCCAAGGGTTAGTGATGATCAACATGAGCAACAACTGAAGGCAAAGGACAAAGGGAAGTCACATGCGATCACTATTGGCGATGTTGAATATAACAACGATGTGGTGGAATGATTAAGTGTTTATGTAATGGGATTCCAAAATAATGTTGTATCATTTAGTATTGCAATATTTATTGATGTGGTATTCAAAGTGATTGAGATATTTTTTGGAAATAAGATGATATGCGCATAATAAAGGGAAAATGAGAAAATGAAATGTTTAATAGTATTCATGAGCTCATGACTGATATAAGGAGAAGGTTATATCATGGTTTGAGTATATAGAATTTTTGGATTTTGGTATGTGGAAAGAGTTAACTTTTGACAGCATTCATGTTTTCACTAAGGATTAATGGGTATTATTTTTTTTCAAGAGAATACATCATTAAGGTATTCACATGATTGGAATGTGACCAACAAGATATATGGGGGATAAATGATAGTATTCACATGCTTGGTTGACGACATTTCAAGTAATCATTTTCTTTATACTATGAGCTTGGACCGAAGTATTTTAGATAAGCCTAAATATTGTAATGGATTTTGTTAACCATAAGTTAGTATTTTTTAAGTATAGAACTTTTTTTTGATATTATTTATGTGATGTTATAGTAATGTAGTTTTAGAAAAAGGACAACCTGCAGGACGGGCGACAGCCCATCGCTTTGGACAAGGCTGTGGGAATCGAACCCACAACCGAAGTGCGACTGGCCTTTATCGCCTACCACTGACCTACAGGAAGTTCCTGTTTAGTAGAAACTAGTTTTATTATATTAATCAGTATGATATGTGAAGTATAAGTTCATTTTAGGAACCATATATGATTAATCTCACTATAGAATGACTTGTGTATATTTAATAACTTTTTGCTAACCTTTTGTTTGAGACAGATGGAATGACCCGTCATTCTCTCACAAGATCTGCTAACACTTCACGAATAACAAATTCAACTTCATTTATATAAGAGATGAAGTGGAAATTGTTCAAGGCATGAACAATAGTGACATTGTACCAAAATAAAGTAAGTATTTATTCTAATCCAAATTCTTCAACTTTAGGGAAATGATCTTGAAAACCAAAAATGTTGTCCTAGTGATCTTATACCTGATGAATCTGATGGTACCTTAGATCGTCACAAATTTATGGATTTTTGATTACTGTATTTTCCATAGCCATGTTCTGTACCACTCTCCATCAGAACATGATGGTTAGATTTCTCTTCCATATCCACATTTTCACCTATGTGGAAACCCAGTGATTATTTTATTTGGGTAATCGTTACATTTCATACTTTAGTTTTTAAAGCCAAGTTTTGGTATCCCTTTTTACGATGTGGGTTTCTATTAAAGAAACTTTCGAATAATAAACCATTTATAACCCCGACGAATTTCGAGGGCGAAATTCATTTTAAGGGGGGTAGAATGTAACAGCCCGAGATTTTATGAAAAATATTCTTTTTTATTTCACTAATGTCTTGTGTTGTACGCTACACCAAAAGGAGCTTGCACAACACACATCCTTGACTTTCCAAGCATTACACGCAATCACGACCTTCCTCGATAGCGTGTGTAGTACGCAACACCGAGTTTCGCTAAACAACGATATGTTATTAAGATATTATTAAAACTAGCGGTTATGAATAGTAATAACCACTTTTTGAAATTTTGTAAATTTTATTTTTCAAAATGGACTTCATTTTTGGATTCGGAATATCGAATTTAGCCTAAGGTGAAATTTTGGTACCTTTCGGATAACTTTCATATTCTGATGAATAGTGAAAATTACTAAATTATAATTAAAAACAACTTTTTTAATCAAAATAATTAATAGTGATAAATTATTAATTTGAGTGGTTTTAAAGTATATTTAGAATATATTTTTACAATTTAATACAATTTTTGTCATTGGATATAATTTCACATTTAAACCAGACATAAACAAGTGTCAATCTTTTGATAGATATTATTTCTTAAAAACACACTATTTGTTTTAACAGCGGGATTTAATTATAAAATTAATTAATGCAACTTCTATGTTATGAATTTTGTAAAATAGACTTCATTTTTGATTTCGGAATATGAAATATAGCTTAGGATGAAATTTTGACAATGTTCTGAAAAACATCAATTTTTGATGAATAGTGAAACTACTAAGTGGTAGATAAAAAACTGAACTTTTCATAAAACTTAATTTTACCGCTTCTGTGAATGGAATTTCAAAAAAAACCGAGAGACACGGTTGATGTCAGTAAGTAAAATGTGGTTCAATGAGATGAAAATAATTTTTGGTGAATAGTAACTTTTTACTTTTATTTACCACGGTTAATAGTAAATAGGGTAACTAAGGGTAAATATGATATTACTATTACCCTAACACATGTCCTAATTCTATTGGATAAGTGTAATTAGACCAAAAACAACCTTATGAATATAATATGACCATTTAGGTCCACTTGGATTAGATTATGACATTTAATTTTATTTTATTTAATGAATAGTTAAAATAGTTAAAATCAAATTTTAATAACTAAAACATTTTTAATATGGGGTTATACATAAGATAAATTCGACTATAAATATTCATTAGAAATCTAAAAAGATTTCCTACATAATTATATTTTATTTATAATTTTTAGACCTTAAATAAATTAATTTATTTATGACACAACGATGATGCAGTAATTACCCTTTTAAGGAAATATTAACATAATTGATGTTATAAATGCTCAAATGAATGTAATTTGAGAGTTTTTATGAATTCCACTAATTTTCTAGGTTACTATGATATATTATTGTTGATTTAATAAATTTGGTTCGAACATATAATTCTGTTATGACTTTCACAAAAATCATATATCAAATAGTGTCAAAATTGACACAAAATAGTTTTTTAAATCAAATATTATATTATTAATTGTTATTTTATTTCTAAAAATCTAAGGTTCGGCCGAATGACTTAGATAAGGATATATATATTAATAATAAACAATTTTGTGTTCTTTTGGCATGTTATAGTAAGTGTATTAACCATATAGTGAAAGAAAACAAAAAGACACGGTAAAAGTTAAATTATTTAACTTAAAGTTAAATCTAATTGATAAGGTCAAAATAATACCCTAAACTTGTATAAATCCTATTGGTTGATAGGATTTAGACCCATCCCCACTTTAGCTTCGAAATAAGACCATTTGGAACCATTATAAACCGATTTTGACATTAATATAAAATAATATTTTGAGGTATTCCTAAGGTGCCCCTCTCCTCCCTTATAAAAGGACACCTCCTCCCCCTCCTCCTCACACCAATTTGAGCACTCAAGCTCGGACAACCCCTGCCAAAATCTCTTATCCACTTCCCTAGCAACATCCTAGAGGTTCTGGTATTCCTCAAAGACCAATTTTAGTTCCTTAAGAGGAGGTCTCCAAAAGGCGCTTCAAAGATGAGGTAATTACCGTTACCAATTCTTTCATCTTTATTTCTTCTTCCACTTTTTCTTCTTAGGTTGTTTCATTATGAAGTAATAACATCAGTATCACTCATATACTGATATGTTATTATAAGTATGAAACAACCCTATTTCACCATCTATCCATCCTACGGAAAAAGAAATCACCGCGCGTGCGTACGTACGGAATACCGTCTCCACGCCGTGGTGTAATCTATTTTCCACCACCACCTTACATGGATGGGTATAATGGTGTAAAGAATAACTATACATAGTTATTACAACATCATATTGATTCTGATATATTTTATAATCCACTCCAATTCAATTCAATATTTATGGAAATGATATTATCGCTCGTGCGTACGTACGGACTACCGTCTCCACGACGCGATGAGATTCATTCTCCATGTTAACCATTTAAGAATGATTATAAAGTATATATAAGAAATAATAATGAAATATATGACATTATAAAGCTACTGGATTTATGTATATATATATATATGTATTTCATCTACTTACTTCCATTCAAGACAATAAGGAAAGGAAAACAGCGTTCATGCATACGTACGGACTACCGTCTCCATGAACGGTGTTTTTCATTTCATTTATCTATCTATTATATATATATATATATACTGAATATATATGATATATAAATCATATTTTATATTCTGGAAGTAAGTAAATCATGATATAAGTAATAATAATGTCAAGAACAACAAGTCAAAACACCTACGATAAATGAAACGATTTTACCCAAAACGCTTCTTTAACATGGAATTTACAAAAGAACGGGTAATATAATGTCATAAGTGAACCATATATGATATCATAACAATGAATATGATTCTGTAATAAGTCAATGACATTATTTAAACCATTATAAAGGATCTTAGGACACGTACAAAGCAAATCGGACCTAAGGTAAGGGAAATAACGCAATCTCATTTTTATTCGAGATTGTTTTTACTTTGGTATTTACTGGGGTGTATTTTATCATCCACATCCATGTTACCTCAATATGTAAAATTATTTCCATCCTTCTAAAATAGTTTATATCTAATTTTACCCTTCGATGAGTTTTTTTGTAAAAGATATGAAAGGAATCTTTTGTCGTTTTTCGTACGAGGTACTTTTTGACTTTTCCGACAAAAGTACGAAGAATGTTTTTTTTAACTTATACGGCATGAATGGATTTTTAAAACATTATTTCCAAGAAGCTTCCTTTAAAAGTTTTCAAGTTTATTTTTAATCAACTTCTTTTATTTTAAAGTCGTATGACATGTTATGAAAGGAAAAATGTTTTTGAAGTAGAAAGGATATTTTCCTCAAGAATGGAGTTCAAGTATTTTATCAAAATTATTTTCCATCTAAGATAATAAAAGGGTTCTGTTTTTATCCCTATTATTACATGGATTTGATTATGTTGTGATTGAAGTATTTTTATGAATTCCTTTATCTTATATGAATTGTTTTATGATGTCATGTTGTTTAAGAATCCCATTATTATTACATGGGTTATGAAATGATATATGATTTATGATTTTGTGGCACACATAAGAATGGTATCATTATGAGATGGGTGGGACCTATATCTCCCTCCAATGCATTGGGTGAAGATTTTATATCTCATGAGATAGACGGGGCTGGAACGGTAGGTTATACCGGTTCAGTGAAACAGGACTGAAACGAGGGTTACTCGATTCAGAAAGGGACTTTGTCCACTAAGATAGTCTTGGCAATGAGTCTTGACTAACAAGAAATGATTCTCTATGATTATGTGTGTATGCCACAAAGTTTCATGTTTTATGTTATGATTATTGGGATTTCATTTCACTACTATGATTTATCCCATGTTATGAAATTATGCTCTCTTTTGCAGGTTAAGATTTCCAAAAGTTATGTTCTTATGAATATGATGTGATTGATTTTTCTTTTGTATACCCTTACTGAGCATTTGAGCTCACCCTTTTTTGTTTTCTTTTCCCCAGGATATAAATAAAGGTTTTAGGTAAAAAAAAGGGAAGATCTTTATGGGAGATATTGAAGATCTTTCACCACGATTAGAAGATTACGTTCCGAGTTTCCAAAGACACTAAACTATTACGATCCTTATGTGTGTGTTTTTGTTATGTACTGAGTATTCCGAAAAAGTAATGTAATGTCCATGTACGTCAAGATACGGGTCTCTACATTATATCTCCCTATGATTTAATGTTTAATGGTAAAGGTTATATAATCTCATGGGTAGAGGTGTGTTCATTCCAATCCCACAACAAGAGGGTACATGGGGGGGGGAAATATTAAGGCCACATCAAGAGGGTAAATTAGAGGGAATCCCAATCCATAAAAAAGTTAGTACAAGGGAGGTCATCCAAGTCTCACAATAAGAAGGACCTTGGGAGGACATCCCAATCTCGATCCAGGTACACAAGTGATTTTCCAAATCCGATAATGTTATTAAGGTCCTGGTATGTATACATGACATTGTATTTTCTATGTATGTGTTTATGAAACAAATCCCATTTAAAATTCCATTTTTATTATCTAATGGAACTTTTTTTTTATTATATTAGGATTCATGTCTTATGAAATACCAATATTTATTCCATGTCTCATTTATATGTTATTGGATTTGTTTGGTATGATCTTTAAATGTTATTATCATGTTCACATACCCTTATGTTCATTTCATGATTATGTATCTTCTTTATTTACCCTTAATGAGAATATGATATCATCATTTTTTACATTTCCTTTACCCAAGATATGAATAATGGTTTAATGTAGGAGTAATAAATGGGAATAATTTTACAGGAAACATTTAAAATCATTCACTATGTTAGTCAATTGTGTTCCTTTTTTACAAATACACTAAACTATTAGGGTCCCCAAAAATTTGTTTGTGTAATATAATGAATAATTGTGAAAATTGATGTAATAAACATGTTTTCTAAGACCTGGGTCTCTATAGATGGATTCAAAGTAAAGGTATAGTGATCCTTCAGAAAATAGGATGAGAAAATTTTAGTGGAATCCCTAGGTATATTTATAAGGATATATCTATGGTTATCCTTAAGAACAAGTCTATGGATAATTTAATGAATAAGAAAATATACTTGAATTTTGGTAAATGATATAGGGATTCGTTTCCTTTAAATGCATCCCTGTTGGGATACTACAAGTGGATGTGGATCTAGAACAGATTTACCTCGGGGTAACATCCCTGAAACCACTGTATTGAGCCTGAGTCCATCATGAACTGACATACAACAATGGGCCTCACTACTCATATGGTTTAATACTCCCATGGGTCATGATTTATGAATACATAAACTATTTATGAAACATCATGATGGATTTAAATAAAAGATGACCATTAATGGAATATGATAATCCTAGAGTGTTGTAGATGTTAAAATATAGATCCATGATTTACACATCTGATAAGATATTTTTCATAATTAGGATATTTTACGCTATGATATGGGTTTATCACACTATGATTTCTGGTTTTAGTCCATAGAGGGAACCATATGGATATTTGTTAAAGGTTAATGCAATAGACAATTTTCTGATGAGTATTTAAATGGTTTGATCACTGGAGAGAAGGATTTTGTGATCATGCCTAATCTGTTTTCATAGAACATGATAAAAACATGCACCTTAATCAACTCTCAAACTGACCAATGAAGATAAATAATGGGTTATCATAGAATTATGGTAATTGATTCCATATAGTAAAGAATATACAGTTTTATTTCTCTTGATAATGTGGGAAGGAACACCTATGTGGATTTGATATAAGAATAGGAATATTGTTAGAATATTTTAGTGATCCAGTCCATGAAATCATAAATATAGTGTCTACTAACATTAAATTTTTATGATTATGAGGAATAAAATCTTGAAGGACTGATTGGTTTAGTATAATTGGTAAATCAGATATATATATTAGTCATGTATTACAAATTAATACACTAACTACAATTATTTTTTTTTATTTTGAGGCTATCATTACTCCATTTAGAGTATCATTTCGTTTCTTTCTCCATATGAATTTTTTATTAATGGTGAAATGAATCATAATAAGGGTGAGCTCAAATTTTCAGTATGGGTAAATTATTACAAAAGCAATAATGAATAAATGAGAATAATAAATATGGAATGGTAATAACCAAAGAAACATGCCTTGTACTCTATAAACTAAGGATGAAGTGTGTAAACAATATGGAATGTCAACAACTAGAAACAATTTCCATTCAAAAACATTGATAAGGTAAAATCAATTTGGAAAGGTATGAAACCGAAACCCTAGATATTTAATCAATGAATAGAGAATGAATTGTATCCATATATATCTCAACAAAAAAATCTAATGGTTAAATAATTAATGAATCAAAATGAAGGAAATTATTAATAATGGGAAATCATGTCTTAGGTATATAAAAACCTATACTATCAATACCTTTCACATGATGGTTTAAAACTACATACAGATAACTGTTTAATTCTTGAAAGTTATTTATCTCATGAGAACCTGTTGATTCATCGAAGGCTATTAAATGTTCATTCCCTACCCATTATTTATAGTCCAATGTATTCCTCATATAAAATAATAGAAATAAATAATATACTTATCAAATATCCATAAGGGATAAAAATTATAGATTAAAAAAATCTCCCTAGATAATAAAATAACATTCAAAGAAAATACCATTTGAAAACATTATATAACGTTATGATAATAAAAAAATCCATGAAAAATATATATGGAAAATTAAGGAAATTCATTTTCCAATTGTCATTGTAAATTAAGTGTTTCAGGGAGACTAAAAAATCAACCAATGAGCTGAACATGAATAATATTTGTGGATAAATCAACCTTAGAGAATCCATAAGAAGACTAAGGATGGTATCAACACAACATATCCCAAGTGGAGTATAAATAAAGGGTTGCTAATGTTTATGAATATGAATACTATAAAAGGATATTTGGAAAATATTATTGGAGAAAATATCCTTTTTATTTTGAAAATAAAAATTATTTTGAAATAAATTTTAAAAAATCATTAACAATAAACCTTTTAAAAATGAAAATTTATCTTCAATAAAATGATTCATGGTAATTTCACACATATCATACAAGGTAAAGATAAAATAAAATTTCCAATGTAAAATAAATGGAAAATTCATTTTTTTGGAAAGTGATAAGATTATTTATTTGAAAAAAAAATAGTCAAATAAAAAAATGTTTTTAATAAAAAAAATTATAAATGTTAGAAAAAATTGAAATCATTTTTAAAAAAATTTGTTTCTAGAACAAAACTGGTTCTCTGACTAATGAGTGAAATGATGTCGATTATTCATGGAAACATTTTCTAAAACATTTTATATACCAAAGAGAGGGAAAATGGTAATATTATTTTATTAAGGTGAAGAATGTCAAGAGGAGAATAACATGAAATATTTTATTTGAAAATGATCAAACATTTTCCTCTGATAGAATTTAGGTGTAAAAAATCATGACCCAAAAGAGGCTAAAAGGTAAACCCTTGAAAATATAATAATTTTGATGTGAGTATTAATCAATGAGTAGATTATGTGTATCAATTTTAAATCAATATAAAGAAGTTAAATACCAAAATGGATAGTGAAATTTTTTATACACATATTCATATAATATTGATTATAATTTGAAGGTGGTAATACTCAATGAATGTTAATTGGGTTATGAAATTTTTTTCCACTGGTTAACTTTTAACTCAAATACTCTTAGATGAAAGAAATCAAATTTAATCCCATAATATCACAACGAATGAATGAATCATGATATTGTTTTATAGAGTGTCTATATATACACCATATATAAGAAATTATGTTCTCAAAAACCAAGTGATTATTTCAATATAATGTAAACAATCAAAGAAGGAAGTGAGATGTAAATATATTCCATAAAAACATTCTCGAGGAAATTAATCTTTAATCATTTTAAAGTTTCCTATTCCACATTAAAAATTTGAAAAATAATATATATGAAGGAATAACATTATAATAAAAATATTGTATCATTATAATAAATATATTTATGATATAACATGTCCATGGGATGTATATAACCCATAGAATGGAAAATATGTGCATAATAACAAATCAATCTCAATAGAATGTAAATTGAGATGAAATCCATTACCATGGGTTTTCATTCTTATGAAAGTCCTTTAAATTCAGTTATATGGGATTTAATAGTACTAATAAATTATTAAATAAACGTATTAATATTTATAATATTATATATTATATTTTGGTAATATCTTATTACATTTTTTATAACTTACTTTTATTATTTTCACTATTTCATATGTCAATTTCATAGTTTCAAGAGTATTCATCAACATGTTACTTTTTTCAATAATTTTTTAATCATATAAATAATTCAATACATGTGATAAATATAATATAAATTCACTATAAATTTATTTATAGTAATCCATAATATGTGGAGATAATAAATGAAACACACAGTTCATGTAGATGGTATGCCCTACGTACGCATGAATGCTACATTCATTTCTTTTCCATATTAGATGAATGAAAAGTAAATTATATACATTTTTATTATAATTAAATTATAATATACAAGTAATATATATTACATATTTTTATTAAAATCATCCATTATACCTTACATTTATAGTGTGAATGAGTCACATTTCTTTGAAGGGGAGGTAGTCCACATTTCCACAAACTACGTTATCGTATTTTGGAAAACTGGAATGCAAAAAGGTATGTGTTATAGAAGAATTAAAGAAGCAAAAAAATTATAAATATTATATATATCATATATAAATATATTTCCCATCACATTTTTCACCATGATAAGTCGTAAATCTAGAACGAACATTATCATTTTGTGAGGCAGTAGTTTTCTGTACACATAGACAGTAAGTTTGTTACCAATTATATAGAAATGTTTATAAGTATAGGTATAACACTTACTATAAAAAATTCCTTTAATATTGACTAAAATTATTTTGTTTTATAATTATAGACTAATGATATAGGATGGTGTTTAGAATGGAAATAAAACTAAATAGCATGAGGAAAGTTCTTACCTCTTATTCAGGTAACTCCTTTTGGTTTGCATCAAAGGGATTCCTTGGATGGATTTATATAGAAGGGGTCGATTATTGGATTATTTTATGGATATTAAGGATATATTTTGTAAGATCTTGATAGATAATACGTGGATTTATATGTATGAGGATGTGGGAAGATATGATTCTTCTTTTTAGTGGAGGAGGAGTAGCACTCATGAAAATGTTAGAAAGGGGAATTCCACCCACAATTTTCCAATTGAAATTGTATCCAATAATTGTCAAAATTAGATAAAGTGGTAGATAGGGTCAAAATATGTTCATCCAATGGATTTTGGATAAGTGTATAGGTCATTGAGAACTTGAATTTATGTTTTAATCCCTTGTTAAACTTAATTTCACCTTAATCATTGTAATCAATTAAAATTATATTCACCAATCATTTTGGTAAATTACAAAAATGGAAATATTAGACAATAAAAATTATTATTATTACAAAAATGGAATCCATTTTCCAAAATTTCAATTAAATAATTATTAGAAGTTAATATTAATATAATCCCACAAAAGGGATGACAATTTGGGTTTTTAAAGAATAAATTATCAAATGTTGGATAAGTTTTCTTATCAAATTTCCAAGTGAAATTTATTATAACGTACCAAATTGGTTTAATTAATAATATTAAATATAATTAAACATTTAAACCAATTAAAAAAATAAAATTTATCTATATAAATAAATTAAATCATAAAGTCTTCTTGAATTAAAATTTCGTGTTTTTTATAATTCATTAAAAAAATAAAACATCACAGAAAAATTCCAAAACATCACCCTAACCTCAAATTATTCATTTAAAT